>MU827322.1:717954-731914 GCA_029204205.1 Desmophyllum pertusum
TACTATGAGCTCGAGATTTCTATGGATGTGATAGTTGATGAGGCCGTAGCGCCAGAATCAAACGACACACATCATAGAAATTGAGAGCGAATAATCTAATTGTTTTAGTAAAAATTATAACAATTGTCTTGAATTAAACTCTAAAATTATCCTACCAACATTTTCGGAGAAACGAGAAGGAATACCGCAACTTTGTAGACGACCTTCAGTCACTGCACACTAATATAACAATAGAGTGTTTCTGTCGAAGGAACTATCGGATGACAGTTGCCCGCGGAAATTTTATGTTCAAAAAACAAATATTGGCCCTGGAAGAACGAACGTTCGAGGGCTAATGGCTTAGGTTTTCTAGAACATAAAATTTCCAAGGGCAACTATCAGACCGATAGTTCCGAGACAAAAAACACTCTATTGTCGTTATTGTTCACCACTAAATTTTCCGCGCGGCGGGCTAAAAAACTGAAAACGACATGAATTTATTTATTTCGATTTCTAATTACACAATGTAACGCTTGGTAGCTTCAAAAATAGTTTTGCATTTCAACCTTTTGTCTAGTAAAAATACGCACAAAAATTTAGGTTAAACTTCGGTATTACTTTTTCCAAAAGTATATAAATCGACTGAAGGGATTTTTCAGTCTCCATCTAAATGAAGTATGATTTGTATGAAAAAACGGCATGGCAAAACCTGGCGCGGGTCGCCAAGTTGAATCCCCCCCCCAAAAGAAAGAAGGACAAAAAGTTTTCTTCTCCGGATTATTTCTTCGCTCAATCTCTTCTAAAGTTTCATATATTATGGAAAATTGTGCAAATGATTTAGCACAAAATGGGAAGATCTGAAATAATCGTTTTTGGAGCTGAACATTATGTTCATTTTACAAGTCAAACGGACACAACTGAACGGAGTCGAAGATTTCACTTGTGTACGTCGGGCAAACGCTTGCCGAACTGCCGTATTTAAGCTTCATAAACCGATATTTATTGCTGCTGATTCACAGCTGGGGAATTGACAAGCCTCCTTGGAAATACAATGGAGTAACAATACCGAAATAGGCTAAAGCTTAAACTTGTGGTGTAAACAGGCTAGTCATTTTTTTTGGACGAATTTGTGTCGGTTTACCGATCTTTCCGTAAATAATTGTGTTTAGTGCTCTTTCATTCGCATTTGTTGTGACATTTACAGGAATTTGCCATTTAAAATATTTCGTTCCAAACTTTGTGCATGCTCATATGTTATGAAAGAATTGATAGCAGAGTAATTTCTCACTATTTTTTTAAATTTATTCTTTCAACTGTTTAGCTTCAAAACAATGCACAAAACGGTTGTTTTTCGCTCGGGCGGGTACTATCGATCCGGGGTTTTTTGCCGAAAGGGCACTATTGCCTGACAAGTGTCTCTCCGGGTATGAAACAACTATCACGTCAACGTGTTCGATTTAAGCCAATCAGAAATCAAAGAAAATTTAGTGCTCAACTATAATGGCTGATAGTGTACGAGTAGCTCACGCCAATCAGATCTGTCTCCATTTGCATTAGTTCTACTGGTAGATATTTACTAATACTCAATAGCAATAGAGACTAGAGACTATGGATGAATTCTGTCTTCTCTATCGGTTCCGTGCGAAAGATTCTTACTTAGGATTAAGTGGCGACGAAAATAAATTACCTTATTAGGTCGGAATCACGTCTAACAGAGGTCTCGACTGACGCCCGCGGTTTTCAGGCGGGAAGTTGCTCCCAAGCAAATTCCTGATGACGACAAGCTGACGTGACAACTTTCGCGAGCTGCTCGTCGCTGTTTCCTGATTGGTCAATAAGAATCGGAAACTTCTTCGTGTACGTTAAGGAGGGATTTGCTGAACACAACAAATTCCGTTTCAATTGTCTGATAGATTCCATCGTGCAACATAAATAATTACCTAGCAATTAAGCGACCGTATTCGATTCATCGTTTGGATGGCCATGGTTGTTTTTATTAACTTTGTTAATTATTTTGCCTGTTGTGCAGGTTGAAGTTAAAGCGCCTTATGGAACCGAAAAGTCGGCCAAGGAAGAGGAGAAGGTAAGCGTTTTATTTTAGGATTCTCCAAAGAAATGTCGTTAGACTTGAAAACCAAAGTTATCACAGAGCAAATTTCGACCATCGACAATAACGTAAACAGACAATCAGAAACTCTATATGTAGTCCGGGTGGCATCAACGCTGGGAAAAAGGTTGCGTAAGCCAAGTCACGTGGTTTCATGGTCAGTATGCACCTGAATTGGCTTCAAAAAAAAAAAGCGTTATTGCTCTGAATTTGGTTAGAACATGTTGCTCCATGTTTTTTGTAACCCATTACGACGTTTTAGCAAAAATAAACAAAGCAAACTAAAACATTCAGTGGGAAACTTCAAAATCCTTTTATGAATTCACATTGTAAATAAATTAACGAGGTCAAGAAAAGCATTTCACTGTTTCATTACTAAATTAAAATGTAATGTTGTGTTTCAGTCTCCTCAAAAGGCTACGCCAAGCGAATGAAGGAACTTTTAGAAGAAAAGGACGGAAAAGGAGCGGCCAGAAGGTAAAGTACTTTGATAAGTCTAGTTTCATAAGTTTGGGTCGTCGGACTGGAGGAAGACGTTCTTAGAATCTCTCCCAAACCTGAACAAATGTCCTCAAGGTGTACGTCGCGTCTATCGATAGCATTACTGACTAAATTCGGATAGACCAATGTAACATAGAGATTTGAGAGAAAAGTATCTAAGAAACATGACATCACTTCTTGGGTGCTACTCGTGGACGCCATTGTGACAACCTTCGGACGGCTCTCGAGTGCTCGTTACGAATTGTTTTTTGATTGGAGCGATTAGAATCGGAAACTCGTCGAATACTTCTACGAAGATTTACGCGAACATAGCGCTTTTTTAACTGGGCTAATGAAAGCCACGAGATTTCACTTCGATTTCGGCTGGCGCGCTTCTTGTCTCAGTGATCAGTTAGCGCGCCTGTTATGTTTACGTCCGTGGAGTAATGTTACTTTCTTCTTGTTTCTGTAACAGGGCTCTCGGACGATTTTTTTTCACGAGTATTGGACACAAGAATCAAAGTGTGCCACATGGAGAGAAATAAAAGATCATCGCAATAAAAACGTACGGAACCATAACAAGAAGGAACTGGAGTCCGGCCTGAGAAATGAACTTGGATATGGTGAGTGTGACTGCGCACGCGCGAGAGACTGGTGACGAGCGCGCCCGCTAGAATCCCATTGGAAGGAGAAAGACGATGGAGCCTTAATTGCGCAAATTTGCAAAATATTGAGAGATGTTGAATAGGTACGAGGCTCGTACGTGCGAGCACATAGTGTTCAGAGTGAATTTGTTGCACAGTTGTACTCGAAATCAACAAGTCACTGAGGGTTTTGTAGTGATGGGAGAAGCAAGCATTATTTTTTACTGACGGTTTCCAGCTATAGTTTTGCTATTGATCCTTAATAATTTGTTATATGACCCAAATCAGTGATGGCAGCTACAATTCATGAGTGCCGCTTTGCTCTGTAATTGGAAATAATTGCTCTCGTGCCAACCACTCCGTCTTACATGTAAAATTACTCGCCTTATTCAGTTTTCCTTCGTTCTTTTTTTGGGAAAACATATTCACTAACTCACTCCCGGACCCTCAATATACCTAAGGGCCATGTTTCAAGCGGCCGGGCAGGGGCCGATATAACCAATGGGTGTAAAACCACTGATTATTTTTTCCTCGTCATTTTCCCTCGCCTTAGTTCCTTAGCTTTCCGCGACGAGAAGTAACACTGAATCGGAGAACTTATCTCGCACCAATTTATGAGGCAGCCTGTCGAGCAGGCGTTTTTGGTGGGCGAGGGTTTGGATTGATTTTCGTTGGAATGTTTAGAAGCCATCTTGGTACTCTACATCACACCTCTTTTTACCACTCGTCGCACCCCTCTCAACGGTTTTCCTAATTCAAGATGGCGGCTTACACACTCCATGGAAATACTATTCAGCGCTCGCTCACCCAAAATACGCTTGCAACGGCAGGATATAAATTTATAGCCATTTCATACTTTTCATCAAGACATTGTTCGTCGCATGGCCATATTTACAAAGCAATGGCTTTTATTGCTCTACAAAATGGTGTCCATACCTTCATTCCAAATCAGGTGTCTGTCATTTTCCTGCACCTTTGGTCCTCGAGGGTTTTCCGTTTGCAAAGGGAAAAGCGACATCATTATCCTAAGTACCGCACTTCTTGTCAACAGTTAATAGCGACACTGTCGAGGACTATTCAGTCATTCTTCAGCACATAATGGCAGATATTTCCAAAATGTCCTCCGCCAAAACCATTCATCGCCTTACAACGAAAGGAGTGAAGAATGCAAATGAGCTAGTCAACTGTGCATGGGTTTACGGTCCAACCTTAGGGCACGTGCAAATTTCACGACACCTTCGGTATCTTTGGTCTTTTTCTACCGCGTGTTTGGAAAACAAAAGCAATAATTCTTCAGAAACATATATTCAGAGGTTGTTGAATGCAGGCCGGGGGGTGGGGGGGGGGGGGGGGGGAGGGGGGAAGCAACGATCATTTCAAGAGTAAAAGTCTGGACACACCCTGAACACTAAAAAGAACAGATTCAGTTGACGTGGCCACACGTTGCTTACACGGCAAGCAAGTTACCAAAATGGCGGCGGTAGACGGGTAAAGTAACCAATAAGAAATAAACCGCAGCTGATTACTACTTTCGTTCTCAGAGGAGAAAAGTCGCAAAAGGAACAGATCGTCGTGTTTGGGTTAGAGATTGGATAGCCAGAAGGCAGGAAATGGGTGATAGCTGTGCCACGCCATTGCGCGCAGAGTTGCAGATAGTGGACACCGTTGAAATTGCAGCGCAATGTTGTAGAAGTAGAAAGTAGAAAGCGATTCTACTTGTGTGCAGGGGTGGGCACACTACGCAATCAGTCAGCATATTGCGCGCAATGTGCATGGTATGTCCTGACCAAGTGAAAAATAAACATGTTAGTGACCTCGCACTCGGAAAGTATGCGATATATTCACCTCACGCAAGTGAATCCATTCCAGGTCAATAACGCTCCATTCCCCCCTTGGTGATCGTTTCGTAAAATCTCATTACCTGTATGCTTGACATTGTATCGATATTTTAAAGATAATTTATATGCTTATCACCGTGTTGCAGGCTCGTGATTTTCAGCGTGAAGTCCATGACAGGAAAGAGTTAGAATATCGCTTGAGGGCCTTTACTGGCGACGATGTGACGTCATCTCAGTGGGGCTCAAAGACGAAGACGAAAAATGCTCCTAAATAAATACGAACTTCTTGAAAAAAAATCATGTACATACAACTTTTAGAAATGTTTTTGCAGAGTGGACATAAAGAGTGTTAAGATTAATATAAAATATATTAAACGTCATTCTTTGATTGAACGACGTTGGTCACGAAGGAAAGAAAAACGTTGCAGATTTAATTTGCCGAAATCACTTACTATATTTCGAAATAATAAAGGCTTTTTGAGTTTATTCACTTGTACCAAGTCTGGTCTTAATTCACAGTGTTTATAAAGATTCAGGACAGTGTTACTGAAAATAACTCGAAATTTATTGCACCAAAAGTGATTTCTTTTTCAAAGAGTTTCGATATCGATTATGTATTATGGTACTTTGTTTATGCATTAAACTGTTTATAAGAAAGAAGAAGAACGTTATTGTATTGTTAAAAGTGACTTTATTTAAATAATTCACCATTACAAATAAACTTGTATATACATTTGGCTCCCGGCTATCGTTATTTATACAGAGAAAATAAAAGAAATGGGAGAAGCACTCCTGAGCTTGTCCTTATTGGGGTCGTCACGCAACGCCTCGACAGCTGTTAGTGGAAAGGAGCGTTGCGTGACGACTCAAATAACTACTGCGAAGGAATAGTGAATAAATTATATACAGGACACTCTTGTCAGAAGAAACAACTTTACAGACAAAAAAACGTTACTTTTTTCGTTGGTTGTATAGCACGTTCTGATTGGTTGCGTAGTCGACGCGAGCGTCGCGTCTTCTCGCGGGCGGCGAGATTTCCACGCGCTCGCGCGCTCGCCCGCTCGATCAGAGAAAAATTAGGGACTACGTAGTCTAGTCAACGTTTGACAAACAAAACCGTGTAAACACTAGAATAGTTTAACTGTTTCAGGAGTAATTCATTAAAGCATTAAAGACATTAAACACAGACCAGCCAAAAGTCCCCTTCACAGTCGTTCTTATAGTCGTCACCCAAAAAGCGTTGCGTGCTGGCTGTAAGAACGGAGGCGAAGGCGATTACAGTGGTTTTCCAACGAGCGTTGTAAACTGGAACCAAAATAATCCGCGAGCCTGTTCGTCGACTCGTTCGTAATCCGTCTCAATCTTAACCGTTCTGGTTCCTTTCTGGTTTATTATAACCTTTTTTTTTCTATCTCAGTAAACTATTATTTTGAGGTTTCTTTATAGTGCGAATACTCCAACCAAGACCACCCAAGCAAATTATTTGCAAATTGACCAATTAGCGTAGCCGTTTGAGTGTTAAAACAATAAAAATGGTCACAAATTTATTGCTTCTGTAGTGTGGCAGTTTGCTTAGATCCGTAATCTATTGTTAACATCCAAGGTTTTCATTCGCTAATTTGCACAGTATTTTGTCGGGTGGCCCTGGTTGGAGTAGTCGCACTGTAAATTTGAAGGCAATTATCACAAGCCGCAAACAATGCAATAAACCAATCAGAACTCAAGTATGAAAACAACCTCGTCCCCAGGCGATTGCTGCTTAGGAACGAGGTTGGTATAGAAACATGAAATCTGTGACTGAATAGTTAGGAACACGTTGTAGGCTTTCTTTTTAACTCGTGAATGAGAAAGCTACGAACGGGTTATAGCATATGGTGGACAAATTTCACTCGCTCGCTCGGTCGATGGGCTGTAAACTTTAATCGCGCTATTAATCTATGCATATTAATTTATTGATTCACGAGCTAAATCATAGGAGCCTTTGATGTCAATAGAGCTCAACTAAAGCAGATAGCACAAAACCTTTGGTTGACAAAAAATAAATCGTTAAAAACGCTCAAAGATGCCTTCACTTCTGTTCGCTCTCTTCAGCTTCTGGTTCAACTACATTAATAACGCGGAAACACGTGCTGTTCTTGTACTGCAAGACGCCCTCTCTGTTCCAGTTCCTGCTCGATCTGTTGCAATCTTCTGTATTTGCTGACGTGTTCAGCGCGGACTGGACCACCGAGTTTAATGAAACGGGCACCAAAAGCCACAGCCTGAAAAATAAAAACATCAACGTTACTTGGATGTAATGTAGACGAGCCTCTGAGGGCGCATTCTTTTTGGACTATTCTGAATATTCTCGTAACGGAATACTATTCCTTTCATTCTGCTATTATTCCGTACATTCCTAAAACGGAATAGGTCCCAAAGAACGCGAACACCGTCTATTCCGAGTATTCCTATTCCGGAATAGTCCCAAAAGAATGCGCCCTAAGATTGTAAGGAGTCGATATTTGTAAGGTACTCAGGAGCATGCCCGTTAACGAACTTACATATCATATTTACTATTTGTTGAGTTATTTGAGAAAGAAACTAATGTAGCTGCAAGAAAAGCGCTCGAGAAATTTTGCAGAGGTCAACTGATTAACCACTGCACACAATATACCGAGGCGCAGGATTTAAAATTAAGGACGTTCGCCGCGAAAATACTTATAACACTGAGATCTTTTTTAAACTTTTACCGCAGTTAGCATAAATTGTAATTAACATCCGGATATGCACTCAGTGACTGTATAAAGTCTCCGAAAAATATTGGCAAAATGAAATCGACTAGAGACAACTAAACTAACCCCCAAAAAAAAAATCTCTCTTTGCCAACATTTTTCATATAACTGCTGTCTAGTTGAACCCCAGATATATTCAGCTAAAGGGGCCTTCGGCGTGACGTCCCATGAAGTGTTTTAACACTAATCTCATTAAGGACGGCCCGATTTGCGACATATGACTTGACACCCGCAATTTTAGACAGCCGATTCGATGTGCTGCTACGCTGGTAGAAAAATCCCGAAACAAAAATGTAAACTTCCCTCCCCCAAACACTGATGTTTTTCTACGCCTTAAATATTTTTCAAAATCACTGCTAGAAGATTGGCCAAGAAAGTCGAATCTACCGAAAAAAATGTACTATGCAGGTCAACGACCATTTAAGAGTAGTTAACCCATCGCATAAGTACAGCTACCTAGCAGTAGCCACACCAAGCACTATATTTGCGACCAAGTTTCTGCTAATAACTCAGACGCGCAGCGACTCGATCGCATAGATGCCGTTGTGCTGATAGCCGCGCATAGAATAACGTGCTACATGTAATAGAGCGGCCACTGTGGCACTACGATGGAAGACATTGCTTGCGGACGCACCAAATGTTTCGGCTCAGAGCCCAATACAGCGCCGCAAACATATTGGTTAAAGCGGACTCCAAAAATGTTTACTGACAAGAACTCAGAAACATTTTTTGCGTACTACTGACATGCTGGGCAAACGGGTCGAAACAGTTGGCGTCCGCCAACAATGTTTACTCGTATGAACGCAACTAGCCCAGTTCTTGCGCGCCGCGCCACACTATGCCACGACTGCCACAGCACTGTTTGGATTATATTTTTACCGTCAAAGACGTCCATGGCTTAAGACTTACATAAATACCGACGACAAGGGCAGAATCTACTGAAAGCGGTGAACACGAAGATTGTAGCACTTTTGACGTCGAGTCCCCTCATCCATAATAGGGCTATGCTAGAAAGGAATTAGGGTTTTGAAATAATCATGAAGCACTCTAGTGAAGACGAGTCAGCGTTCACCCTATAGTTCTTGGTAGCAACCTCCAAGCCAAACGAAGAGAAAGACGTGAACAAGAGATTCTCTCATTTCAGCCTGAAATCTGCATGCCTCGCTTCGCAATCTCATGCTGCCTTACTCTGCTCTATTTGTAACCCAATAACATTTATTACCTGCAGAGTCGCTCGAGTTGTTTCATTTTCACCTTTTTAATTAACACATAATATATTGCAATCAAACGACATAATTTTAATTAGTACTAAAACCGAACACTTACTACCTATATAACTTAGCTAGATACTAGATAACCTAACATTATAACATTACATTTATACACATGCCGGTATCGTAAAAATTATATCCATCCTTATCATTATTTACATCGCCTTTCCATTACATTAAACATTAGTAAATCATGTTAATAAGACATAGATATTATCAGATATTAATGAACTAGATCAATTTTTGTACATCGATAATTTAATTAATTCTAAACAAATACAGACACTAAACAAGTAAGGAGAAATACATTTAAAGCTCTACGCAGCCCCCCATGTAGTTAATACTAAGCTTATCGATATAGTTTCTAAGGAAAGAAAACTAGACTGGCAAGCGAAATTTCTTCTACGACAGAGTGATAAAGAGACAATTTAGCGAGCCTCCCTAAAGGAGGCTTATAGAAAGTCGCAGAAGATTTTCTAACTCCTTCGGACTGTGCCGACACCCTCGTATCTTGTGCTTCGGCAATAACCCAATGAAAGATGCCGTCAAACGAGCCGACTCAAACTGTCGACGACTCATATTTCATTTGCCAGATCGATCGAGATGTTACAAAGTCTCTTGTTTTTATTTAGACCCGGCACAGTGGTCTGCCTAGATGAAAGTTACCCGTAACAGGAGAACTCACGTGAAAACTAACTAGAGCCGTTGGCAGTTACTACCTTCTCTATTTGCCAGGCCCTGCCCGGATTTAAGTAAAGGTTAAGCTAATTTATTAATTATATCTATTAATAGCCCTAATATGCCCCCCCCCAGTTTAATCTTACTTGCTTAAACCCTAGCAGGAAGCGACAAGTCTATACTCTGCTAAATCCTTTTTCATCTTCAGTCATCAAGATAAGTACAGCCGCATACAGAAGCTTCTACTATACCCTGATTGTAATCGTGCTGAATATAGCGGTGTTTTTAACCCGGGTTCACACGACGCACTCTCTCCTAAAACCACGCACTAGAACTGTGTGAGGCAAATTTAATAACTATCATTAACAATTTGTAGGATGCAGCTCGCAGATTCACATAGACTGCGGTCTTAAGACGTGTTGTAACACGTGGTGGTTATCTGGGTTATATCCGGTTTAAAGACTGCTTCTTTCTGACCAAAACGCTACGTCAAAACGTCGATTTAAATAATCAGCCCTCAGTCGGGTATGCAGTAGGCAAATTCGAGTAAATAATTCGATGTCAACCCGCTTCTGTAGCTTCACAACAAAGCATGCCCATAAGAGTCTAAACAATGGTTTAAAACTAAGTTTTGCGCATCTAACCTTAGCTTACTGCAGGCACTCATTACTACGTCTATTGAAAGTTATTCACAATGCAAACATGACAGCGAAAAAAAAAGCTTATATTTTAAAAGAGCTTACCACTCTTTATCGCCTAACTGATTTTCAATTGCGTTACACAAACGATAAAAAAAAATACGCTTCATACATGTTTAGTTTGCCGTGAATGGGGGGTTAATAAAGGGCCATTATGCGTTACGGCGTAAATACGCCAAATAGATACAGTAAGACCTACTCGAAATCCAAGCTCCAGAAATACGCAACTCACAATGAAAAGCCAAATAGACCAAAATAGAAACAGCCGACCATCATAAAGGAGTTAGGATACCAAACACAAAACACTTATGAACGTCAGACACGCTTAAAGCCAATCATTGCACAATTTAGACTTAATACGAGTAATGGCAATAAAAAAGTCATATCTTTCATAAATATAATGCACCTGACTAAACAACCAGCCTTATCGCCATTTAATAGCGAATACATAAAATACAATAACAACTTCGGAACATCGGGAAAGAAGCCCGAAAGAGCTCTAGTAACCGCGCTGACAGCAAAATGATCTCTAAGCCAAAGCGAACTTTGCCCTGAAGCGTTAAGTGTTTCCTGTTGCTCCCACTTGATATCCTGTAGCTGCCATTGATGGGACTCAGGATTGTCTAGTGTGTTTCACATGACTACAGCGTAAGACGCGTGAATAAATCTTCAATTGTTAGTTGGTGTATAACTCGGCGAGCGCATAACTAACATTTTTTAATTACCGATAGGGAGACTATAGGATCATATAGGCGAAAATAGTGCCATGACGTCTACTCCGACTAAATCCTAAATATATGCGCCGTCTTTTTTTTTTCTTCTGCTCTCTCAGTAGGACTCAAATCTCTGTGACGTCGAAGCTGTTTGGCATAGAGCGTATTAACTAAATTCGCAGTTCAGAGAGACTGACAAACATGTGGCTCATTATGTCTCCTATAATCAGAAACTAACAACCAGCAACCAATTAAACTGAACTACAGACAGCTCTGGGTCGGCCTAAATTCGCAAACAAAAATTTAATTACCTCCACTGGCCAGTCTCCTTGCTAGCACGTCGTTTCGTATATTAAAAAAAATAGCAATGTACGGCTCTTGACAACAGCGAAATATAGTAGAAAATATAATAGCTCTTATCAAGTCAGCGACAAAAGTGGTCATATAAATCACGACGAAAGTGTTTATAAAGCAGTTTTCCACCCGGTGCTTGATAACGCGTCTCGACCAGAAGCCTCGAAATAACTGTGCCTAACACTCTATTTAGAATACGCCTTCACTCCTATACAAGCCCATACCTCCGCGCTATTGAGAAACACTTCTATAATTATGTGCGACAGAACTTGAATAGTCCTGCTCAGAAAATGTTATGAGTCAAATGAAAAAACAAACAAACAAAAAACCGAGCAATAATGAATTAAATACTGAACCTATTATGAACCTCTACGCTGTTATAAACGGACTTAATGGTTATCGTATGATGACGTCAATCACAGATCTAAAATCTAAAGTATACTTCGTTTAATTCATTGCCTAAACACCAGTTGAAAATCATCTTTATTTCAGGTCGATACAGATCCTTCTTTTTTTTATAGATAAAGCGTTTTTGAAAGTTTCCTTATTTTGCCTAGTAATTTTCCTCCTTCAAACGCCGGCTGGTTAAATCCTGGAGTAGACGAGAGTGGAATAGAGTTTTCTTCTCTAACTCTCGTTCTTGCTCTCATCGACTATCCTTCATCGCGCAGTCAAATGAGCTGAAAGTACGCGAGAGCTGACATCACTCTGCATGTCAAACGAGCGGAACCTCGTGTAGACCTTTCATTAAAATTTTTCGCAGGTTTGTTCAACGTCGACGAGAAAGCATGAGAGGCGATGAAAGACGGGGGTGGGGGGGGGGGGGGGGTTACTCCCCTATATAAGCTATCTAGGTAATGTGCTTTGTTGGTCAATCGAGAGTGTGAACCGCTCGCCATCTCTCGTCCGAGTCGCACTCTCATTTTGATCCGGCCTTTACACGAACAAGAAGAGCATCCCATTCTGGTTCATGTTTCTTTTTTCTTCATAGGGTCGTGTGGTGTGAAGACCAGAGTGGGCCGATCAGGCCCTGACAAAAGGATCACTGGGGGACATGAAATGTAAACCCGGCGAGCTGGCCCTGGATGACCAACATTTTTGTTACATGGCTTGGAGAGTAATTTTTCAAATGTTGGGTCCGCTACTGAGATCGGACCGCGCTGGGTCCTCACAGCAAGCTCACTGTACGATTGCCAACATTTGGACCAATCTGGCGCCCGCCAGTAAATATCCATCCAGAGATTGTTAAGGGTAATATACGTCCCATATTTTGCAAAACTAGTTTGCAAAATTAGCAAGCTAAATGAGTATTTTTAATACTGACCCCCACCCGTGAGACGGAGTTTTAATGCCTCCCGGGAGGGAGGGGGGTGGGGGGGGGGGGACGTTTTTCGGGGATTGGAAATAGTATAGCAACTTGCCAATGTGGCATTTCCGATTCCTGGCAAATACTGATTAGAACGGCTAATTTTCTTTCACGTTTTAATTCCCAAGACTTGATAAACAACGATTTTCTCCTTACATTACTCATACATTTGTCACTGAGAATGATGATTAGAATTAAGATAATAACCATAAGGGGATATGTCTTGATGTACCACAGAAGTACCATTAGTAATCTATGATAATTGGCAAAGATAACTATTTATTTGATTTTTCAAGGTACGCTGTTTGGTGAACATATTTTTGATCATAAGGAAGGGTGCGAGCAGGATATAGCAGTGAAAAAAGTGTTCCTGCAACCCCAAATAGGACCTCAGAACACAAAACACATCCTAATGGAGTGAAGACTTTAACACCACATGACATCGCCTTGGATATAGAAGCTCAGCAGTCCAGTCAACTTAACTTCCAACGTGAAAAGCATGTGTCTTGACAATGGGCAATTTTTTAAAGCTGGTAAGAAGTCTTTCAGGTCTTTGAAGTGCACCAAAGCTCAAAACTGTAGAACAATCCCAATTTCATTTTGCAAAACATTGAATAATAAACAGCACCACATGAAAGTACTTCTCAATAGCTTTCATTTGAATGGTCACACACCAGGTTTTCATAGACATACTTAAATAAAGTAAGAGCCATTTGTACAGCATAATAAACAGCACCACACGGAATTACTCAGCAACTTTCATTTAAATGGTCACACACTAGGGTTTCATCCAGACCACAGATTTACATGTGAAAGTTAAAACACCTTGTTACAGCATAATAAACAGTACCACATGAACGTACTGGCCAGTAGCTTTCATTTGAATGGTCACACACAAGGGTTTCACCTACAGACTCAAAAGTTAGAATCAGAAAAAACATTTAACAGTTTTGGTAATAGATCGTAGAAAATATAAACTCTTGACCTATTTAATAGACAACTGCTTTCGTTTAGGTACAATGTGTTACATCGCCGGGTGGGGAACTCAGAAAGTCAAAGGC
>MU827322.1:732414-784235 GCA_029204205.1 Desmophyllum pertusum
ACTTAAACCTAATCCCTTTCAAACTGAAATCTGCTTTATCCGTGAATTGAGTACATGTATAAAGTCTTATTGACAAAACTTGCACTTCTACATGTACAAAATGTGTACATGAAATGATATTTGTTAGTGACATGTAATTTGTTAATTAATAATAATCCCTTGTTTTTTTTTTTTTGTAGGGGACAGTATTTATTCAAAGCTCAAGTGCCAGACCCCCCTACCAATGCTTTCTTTAGGAGACTGTATCCTAGAATAATTGAGGACCTTGAGGTAAAAGTTAATACGTTCATTACATGTAGTTATTATGATTACTTTGAACTCACAAGTCATCAATTTATTAATAGACTGTTTCAGATGTGCTGTATTAATATTGTCTCTTTCATTGTTCTACAACAGACAATTGACACAAATTGGCGTTGTGGCCGCCATGTTCTTCATCGTATTCTCTGCCACAGTGAGAATAGCAAAGGTGTCTACTGCCTGCAGTACGATGACAACAAAATAGTTAGTGGACTTAGAGATAACACAATAAAGGTATGTATGTACATGTATTAAACTCAGGTCATGAACTTAACAACACTGGCCACCTGACCAAACATATTAAATTGTACTATGTGGGTAATCAACTGGAAGTTGATAAAGGTAAATTAACCACTGTAGCGAATTTCTAGAAGCTGACGTTTCGAGCGTTAGCCCTTCGACAAAGGGCTGATGCTAGAAAAGTCAGCTCCTAGAAATTCACTACGGCGGTTAATTTACCTTTATCAACTTCCAGTTGATTACCCACATAGTGTTTTACTTGCCCGCCGACGCAGCACCACAGTTTCATTAGAAACTGATCACTTTGTACATTAAATTGTAAACTTCTTACGATTGTGTGAGGGACACATCTATAGACCCCTCCCATTAAAATTTGTACATGGAAAAGTGATTGCTATTATGCCCGAAAGATGGTTGCTTTGAATTGCTTTGAAGCAAGACTTTGTCACAAATACATGTAAAGAGCTTTGCAAATGGTTCTTGAGGGGGTAATCAGAGAAATGCTGAATACACTGTCAGTAGTTTATAAAGATGCTGCCAATACATGCAATATTTGTACAGGTAGCTTCATCAGTTGACAATGAAAGCAATAAGTTTATCATCAGCTCGAAGTTTCATGTACACTGTAGCTGTTCACTAGAGCAAATCACATATTGAGTTTCTTGGGGCAAGTCATTTTGATTTTGTTCATTGATTTGCATTATTGAAGGTCTGACACTATAATTAAATAATTAATAATTAAATCTAAAGTCACTGGCAGTCGATTTACTTTGGCAACTCCTGGGCGAACTCTTATTTAATTTACCTGAGCACCTATCCCCTTAAGTTTGTGTTAAGTGGTACATACATGTAAGGCCTATTTATTCATTTATTTGTTTCCAATATTATTGTTTGATGTGAGATTATGACTTTGTAGATATGGGACAAAAACACATTAGAATGTGTCAAAGTACTAACAGGCCACACTGGATCTGTACTGTGTCTTCAATATGATGAGAACGTAACAGTTACTGGATCAAGTGATTCCACAGTAAGGTATGACTAACACAATTCTGCTGAAATCCAATCAAGGATGCGAAACTAAAAGGAAAGCACTGGACTAACACAGTAAACAGAAGATGTATGTACATAAAGTTCTGTACAAATCGTTTGAATTAAAAAAGTAATTATTTTGCTGTTTTTGAGCCCTGAAGATGACAAAACATACATGTACTACTTCATGTACATGTATGCGAGACACGTTTAACGGATTGTAATTTGTCGTTTTAAGAAGCCTCAGAGAAGACAAAACACACCCAATCAATCAATTACGCAATCTTGTACCCAGAGTCAACATTCTCCTCAGTCAGCGGTAGTCGTCGTCAGGTTAGACTCTGGGGGAATGGAATAAATATCGAATTTTTTGATTGGCTTTTTCGTGTAGAAATTTACACGCACAGCCAATCAAAAAATTCAATATTTATTCCATTCCCCCAGAGTCTAACCTGGCGACGACTACCGCTGACTGAGGAGACTGTTGACTCTAGGTACGAGATTGTCAATTATGCATCAAGTACAATGTCACATCACAAGAGTTTTCAATCAATCATCAATGTAATAATCGATCACCAGCACACCACTATTCACTTGTGATAATGATTTAAGTTCAATGCATGATTTATCTTTCAGAGTATGGAATGTCCATACAGGTGAAATGTTAAACACATTGATCCATCATTGTGAGGCTGTGCTTCATCTTAGATTCCAGGAAGGCATGATGGTGACCTGTTCAAAGGTATTTACCAACTGTCTGTACACAATATTACTATGTACCGACTGTCTGTACATATTATTACTATGTAGTACCGACTGTCTGTACACAATATTACTATGTACCAACTGTTTGTACACAATATTACTATGTACCGACTGTCTGTACACAATATTACTATGTACCAACTGTCTGTACACAATATTACTATGTACCAACTGTCTGTACACAATATTACTATGTACCAACTGTCTGTACACAATATTACTATGTACCAACTGTCTGTACACAATATTACTATGTACCAACTGTCTGTACACAATATTACTATGTACCAACTGTCTGTACACAATATTACTATGTACCAACTGTCTGTACACAATATTACTATGTACCGACTGTCTGTACACAATATTACTATGTACCAACTGTCTGTACACAATATTACTATGTACCAACTGTCTGTACACAATATTACTATGTACCAACTGTCTGTACACAATATTACTATGTACCAACTGTCTGTACACAATATTACTATGTACCGACTGTCTGTACACAATATTACTATGTACCAACTGTCTGTACACAATATTACTATGTACCGACTGTCTGTACACAATATTACTATGTACCAACTGTCTGTACACAATATTACTATGTACCAACTGTCTGTACACAATATTACTATGTACCGACTGTCTGTACACACAATATTACTATGTACCAACTGTCTGTACACAATATTACTATGTACCAACTGTCTGTACACAATATTACTATGTACCAACTGTCTGTACACAATATTACTATGTACCAACTGTCTGTACACAATATTACTATGTACCAACTGTCTGTACACAATATTACTATGTACCAACTGTCTACACAATATTACTATGTACCAACTGTCTGTACACAATATTACTATGTACCAACTGTCTGTACACAATATTACTATGTACCAACTGTCTGTACACAATATTACTATGTACCGACTGTCTGTACACAATATTACTATGTACCGACTGTCTGTACACAATATTACTATGTACCGACTGTCTGTACACACCCAGGATTAAAGGGGAGGCGGGAGTGAGTGCAGGAAGCGGGATACCCAAGGTGGTGGAAATCGGGAGAAATGGGGAAAATGTAATATTTCGCAATAGGGATGGCACAATTAAGAGGCGGAAGCCAATAAGGAAGGGGCGGGAACCAGGAGTGAATGTACAGGAGCGAGAAGTTCAGACACCCCCTGTCCCGACCCCCCCCCCCCCCCCCCCCCCCCCCAGTTTTGTGTGACAGTTTTTTCTACCATAATGTTCCTGAGATCTATCCGATTTTTCTTGGCACACCACTTGAGAGCATCACATAACTACTTAACGTACTATACAGTTGGGTTTCCTTTTCAAATAGAGTGGTGTAGAAAACAGACAAAATAATTATTTCTCCACCCAAGAGTAAATGGGTACTGGTGAATTGTCAGGGTAACCTGACAAAATTGCTGGGGGGTTACCTACAATGGACTACAGTGTACCACCTCATCCAGGGAATAGCGATACCCCTAGTCAATTGATGCTTTGGAAACTGGAATTAAGCACCAGCCTGAGCCAGCCAGGCTTCAACTCCTTAACCTTAACCTAATTTTGTCATATGTACCAAACAAGCAAGTCTTTAGTGTCACTGTGTGGAAGGATAATCTGTGTGATACAATAAAATTCATTTACTAAAAAACATTTTACTTTGTGACATTTAAAGGATCGCTCCATAGCTGTATGGGACATGCAGTCTCCTACTGACATAAACCTGAGAAGAGTTTTGGTTGGACACAGAGCTGCTGTTAATGTAGTGGACTTTGATGACAAGTACATTGTGTCTGCATCTGGAGATAGAACAATAAAGGTATAACTTGCCAATAATGGTACAATAACTATTAAATAACATGTTATTAGGGTAAGACAAAAAAAAAAGACTTTGAAATTGCCTCCTAATGAATACAGTGGATATATGAAAATAGCAATCCACAGACTGAGGAAGGAGGATAACAACTCTTTATTTAATAACACAAACTACAGTTGAACCTCGCTATCTCGAACACCCCGCTATCTCAAACTCAAATTCATTGCCCTTGCCCTTGTTTTTTAGTTATTTACTATCGACTATCTCAAACTCCCTGCCATCTCAAACTGTTTTTCGTTTCCCTTGAGAGTTCGAGATAGCGGGGTTCAACTGTATTTAATTTTTTTATTAAGGAAAATGTTGTACTAAATATTGTGCAAAGAATAAGAAATTACCTTTTTCACCTATCCTCGGCAGACCCAGGGCAGTTAGTTGGGGTGTGATGAAGAAAAAAGGGCAAAATTGGCAGAATGAAAGTTTACAAGAATGGGCGAATCTTGTTTGTACTAATGCAAAAGTCATCAGAACTTTGCCCCAAATAAACCATATCCTCTAACGATTTGATGATCTCATAATTGGCACATTCTTGTTATAAAGTCATTACTTTCAATTGAAACAAAATTGGAACTAAAAAATCTTTACAAAACTGTCCTCAGAACATTTTTAACCAAATTGGTTGAAAAGAATGTGCATGTCTGAGGACTAAAATGTGTGATGACCAGTGTATGGAAATAAATTATTGTCCTGTTATGTAAAGACATTTTAGAGCTCAGCTGTTAAGTGGTAAGTACCAGTTTATAAGTTAAATTATGTAATCATAGAGACCAGTAACAAAAGATAATTTTTTATGTTGGCGTTTAGTTTCTTTGTGACCAAGGCACTTTACTAATTTATATTCCCATATCGTCAGGTATGGAGCACGTCCACATGTGAGTTTGTCAGAACCTTGAATGGACACAAGCGTGGAATAGCTTGTTTACAGTATCGGGATCGTTTGGTTGTTAGTGGTTCTTCAGATAATACTATAAGGTGATTTAACTGCACAAAATAAATTATTTTTATTAGTTTCAGTGATTACAAGATAACAGCAAGCCACTTGATAATTTCTGTATTGATTTTATTGTACAGTAGAACCCCACTAACTCAAATTCCCAAGGGAACAAAAAAATAGTTTGAGATAGCGGGGGTTCGAGTTAGCCGATAGTAAATGACTAAAAAACAAGGGCAAGGGGAATGGGTTTGAGTTTGAGATAGCGGGGAGTTCGAGTTAACCAAGTTCAAGTTAGCGGGGTTCCACTGTATTTTTGACACTTGAGTGGCTGAGTACAAAACAGGTTAACTTATATGTGCTGTATCGACTAATCACAAGGCTGTGGTTGTTAGTTTGACAGTAAGTTGAAACATTTTTATTGTTTTGCTTTAAGTTACACTGACACTGAGGTTGCTTTCCAAGCAACACAAATAACTGCAAAGAGCTTGTGGTTAATTATCAACAGTAATATCATCTTATAAGGAATATTAACGATAAAAGCATGACGTTTCGACGACTCCATGTCATCATCACAGTATATTGATTACAAGTTGTTACTTACGGTAAATTTAATGTTTCCCAACAGATTATGGGACATTGAATGTGGAGCTTGTCTAAGAGTCTTAGAAGGCCATGAGGAATTAGTCAGGTAATGAGTGAACTATTTTCTTTCAATAACCCTTTACAGCAAGGAATCCAAAAGTGTGACCACTTAAACATGTAGTTCACATGCTTTCATGTGTGCAAACTATTTAATCAGAGACTGAGGATAGCTATCCTCGGCTTTTGATTGGATAGTATACTCACACAAAAGAATGTTCATTATTAAAAGTGGGCACAACTTCAAATAATTTTGACTAATACATATACTATACAGTACTGCCTACCATTAAACAGCCAAGAAACAAATTGTATCATGTAGTCATCACCATTAAACAGCCAAGAAACAAATTGTATCATGTAGCCATTTTTTGTTTTGTTTTTTCAGTTACATTTAGGCAAGCCAGGGAGCTTGGTCACCCAACGTGATTATCCCCTGTTAATGGGGCAAAAAACACAGTCAATTTTCGTTATAGCACTTTCGTTACACCCTCGGGACCAGGGGGGCAGGCAGCGCCCTTTGATCTTGCCGCTTTTCCGCTATACATGATCGTACAAGTAAAGAAATCTGTCAATCATTCGAGAAACGTACCTCTACGGGAGTTTGCTGTGGAATTTTCATCCATGGTGTCCCACAATGACCAAAGTTCAGTTAAACAGCGACCGAATCGTTCCCATAGATGTTTGAACGTGGAATCGCCAAAATATTTCTGAACGAACACAAACGCACATCATGTCCGCCATCGTCCGCCATGTTTATTTTAAACAAACCAGTACTTAGTCTCGCTCGGCCAAATTTCTTAAATGTGTAATCATATATACTAGGTCTCAGGCCTCACTGCTAGCCCCCCCTGCTCGGGACATAGTTTGGAGTCCGTAATAGCAAGAGTGCAGGAGTCATTTTCAGTCAAACCTCTATAGCTTTCACTGGGTGAAAGGCTGGATTTTGTCCGTAATAGTGGGTGTCCGTAATAACGGGGTATCCGCAAGGCGAGAGTTGACTGTAGTTTCTTGTAATCATGTGAATCCTACATTTTTTGTGTATCATTAGACTTCATAGTACTTGAATCTGACTGAGCTTTTTGGTTTTCAGGTGTATTCGCTTTGACAACAAAAGGATAGTTAGTGGAGCTTATGATGGGTAAGTTCTGCTAGAATCTCTAACATTAAGAATCTCTAGAATCTCTAACATTCTTTATCTAAAGAAAATGATGTCATTATTATAGATTTAACTCTGACTTACATGTATAGAAAACCACAAATTCTTGAGAATATTGGGTCTTTCATTAAAAAAAGGACGTACCGACGACAGTCAGATATCAAAAGTGCTTGGACATGAGATCCAGTACTGTGCTAAAAGCACTGAAATGAAGATGGCTTATACTTGTAATAACCTTTGTAAAGGGTTTTACAGTGCAGGTGGCTTATAAATGGGGGTGCATGGGCTCAAGTGGTATTATAAAAAATACATTTTGGATAAGGCTTACTTGATGTGCAGAATTATTAATAAAATAAAAAGCTGGACAAATTGAAAATTTCAGTCAATATATTGTTATTTAGTACTAATTTTCTATTATTTTGAAGTTTCACAATGTTCTGTGAGGATGCGTATGGGGGAGGCTTATAATTTTGGGGCGCTTATAACTGGAATTAGCTCTTTTGTTAGTGGGGGACTTATAAACACGGGCTTACAGTAATCCAGGATTTTGTGGTTACTGCATTGAATGTTGAAAACATATTGTGTGTTTTTTTGTGACAGGAAAATCAAAGTGTGGGATCTTCAAGCTGCATTAGATCCACGAGCTCCAGCAGGGACGCTGTGTCTTAGAACTCTTGTGGTATGTGTGACAGTGGAACCCAATCTTACAGTATACAGCCAGCATGCTAAAGGCCCTTTTTGATGCGATTTATTGCGGTAAACCAGCTGCGATTTCATGGCGATTTGACTGCGATTTGTCGCCGATGTTTCGAACTTGCTTGAATTTTGATGCGATTTATCGGCGATTTGATACATCTCCTACAACCAGGCTTTTAGCCAGGATTTATAAAGTGGGCGTCCACAATTCCTGTTGGGGCCGAAGGCCCCATTTTTCTAGGGGGGTCTGGGGGCATGCCCCCCCAGGAAATTTTGAAAAATTGAAGCCTCGTAGACGCGATTTCCGCGATTGTGAGCAGCTGTAAATGTCTTTCAATGAAGCTGTTGAAACGCTGTTTTTCCTTTATAATTCGACAAAAATATCCTTACCTGACATTACCCTTGTTGAATTGTGCAGAAACTCCATTTGGTATAAACAGTGATTGAAATTTGAAGTTAAAAAACTGACAAACTTTAAATACACGAAAGGACGGTAATCGGTAAAGCGTCGAACTGTATTGTGGTACACTAGTGCCAGTCTTCTCAGAAACGCAACATATTTGAATATTTTTAGAAATAAAGAACTTTAATTTATACATGTGTTGTTGTGTAGTTATTATTTACGTTCATTTACAACTCTGACTTCATATTTATATTCGTCGCGGTTGGCGGTCGAAAATCACTCGAGCTGCCTCGTAGTCCACGTCTTCAGAAGTGATCTTTGACTCATTCTGCTCGCCCACGTGCAGATAAATTTTTAGCTCCCGGCAAAGTAGCCTGGGCCCTGGGGCGAATTGGTGAGTCAATGTTTTTGAACAGCGGCTTTGCTTGTGAAATTGCTTTGCTCGTTTGTGCGAAGAAAACGGTGAGAAAACTCACTAAAATTACGTAAATAGAGAAGGAAATCATGCTAAGAAGACTAAAACAACTCTTGACAGCAGAAAGGAATGTAAGTTTTTTTAATTACGTACACACGTTTTGTTACAGTAAGCGCAGAAATTCGTAAATTTCCTCCCAAAACTGGCCGTCGAAAATCTCCTCTTTCTGAAAAGTGGCCGTCCGTTGGACGGCCAGACGGCCGCCTGGCTAAAAGCCTGCCTACAACTTGCCATACAAATCTCCGTGAAATCGCAGGTAGTTTATTTACACTTGTGCGATTAATCGCCGCGACAAATCGCATCAAAAATCGCATGTGTAAACAGGCCTTTGACATGGCCTGGCCACCTCATCTTTTTGACCCAGATAAAAGCCCAGCCATTTTCTTGTTAAAGAACCCTTTTAATCAGGTCACTGTTGGTACAACCAATGGATATGAGTTGCAATCTCCAAATAACCTTTTTTTTTAAATTAACCCTGTTTTATTAAATGAGTACAGTTGAACCCCGCTATCTCGAACTTTCAAGGGAAACAAAAAAACAGTTTGAGATACATGTAGCGGGGAGTTCGAGATAGCTGATAGTAAATGACTGAAAAACAAGGGAAGGGGAATGTGGGTTTGAGTTTGAGATAGCGGGGAGTTCAAGATAACCGAGTTTGAGATACAATGTAGCGTGGTTCAACTGTAGTACACTGTGCTTTGAATCAACTGTAACTGTATTTTTGCCATATTGCTGTGCAGTATTTTGTGTTTACTGCAGCAAGGTGTATTGTGTTTAATGCATTATTATTATGTCTGTATTTAGCTGGTGACTGTAATGCAGGATTCAACTGTATTAAATATAAATTTACAGTGAAGAGCACCCTACCATTGCCGCTCAACAAAGTTTTTGATTAATTTTTGGCATATTTTTAACAACTGGTGGCTTTCATTTCAACAGGCCAATCAAAATGCAATGACTATGAGAGGTGGAGATGTCAATCTCCACTTTCGCGTTTCTGACAATAATTGACATCTCCGCCTCCCACATTTCTTGCAGTATGATTTGCTAGTGTAAATGGAAGCCATCAGAAAGTTTTCCAAAAGATGTCAAAAATTAATCAAAAACTTTGTCGAGTGACAACGGTAGGGTGCTCTTCGCTGTAAAATGTGCAATTATTTTTGTTGTGTTTATTAAATTATAACATTTCTATCCACTTTACAGGAACACAATGGCAGAGTGTTTCAGGCTGCAGTTTGACGATTTTCAGATAGTCAGCAGTTCCCATGACGATACAATTCTCATGTGGGATTTCCTCAATTACACTCCAGACCAGAACGGATCGGCCGGACCCGGAAACACATCCGGAAACACAAAAGTGACCACTTCAAGATGACCTGTCCACTCTTAGCCATCTTTTCTTGTATCTTTGTACAAAACAAATCTCTCAAAGTGAAGATAGCTGTAAATAATTTATTTGGTGCAAGGTAGTAAATCACGTGGTGTCAAAGCGCTTGTAGATACTTAGGTAATATGCAAAGTTTACTTTTTTCCACAGAAACAGCAGGCTACATGTATGGGTCGGAGTAATCTTAGCACACATAGGGGTTGGTTTAAAAAGCCTAAGCTTGTTATCTATATTGTCGTGAACATTTAGGTCACTATTTCAATTAGGGGAGCTGTCCAATTCTTAGTTGTCCACTGACTTGTATTGTGTCAGCTGTTACTAGTCAGAAATAACATGCCAAAAGTTGCTGCCATGTCAGTTTGTTACCATTGATTTGATTGTGTTACTTGGCAACCGCTGACAACAGCAAAATTATTTTACTTGAAATCTCCCCAGCAGAATTCCCTGCACTTCAATCATTCACTGCTAAGGATTTTTCATAAGCCATTCTAAATGCTTACTAAACCTGGTATTTTCTGCTAGTGTACTATTAAAAAATGTATAGAGAATGTAAACCTTTTCTGTCTTTACCTCATGCTCTCTGGATTTTGAAAAGTAGCTGGAGTCTGAAAAGACTGCTTTTAAAATTGATCATAAACACATTAAATTTTGGTGCATTTTTGAAATGTGCTAACTTATCCTTTTCAATGAAGCAATCATCGTAGAGTCTTCCAAGTCCTTCAGGGGTGCTTTGAACTAGGAAGTACTTAATTAAGATTGAATGATGTGGAGTAAGTCTATGTTTGATTGTATTCAGTGTACACCATAAATCAAATGTACAGAGTGCAAACTACTTTCAGCCTGAAAGCCTCAAGGGTGATTGGCAAAACTCAACAAGAATCCATGTAAACCATGTTTTCCTTTACACTGCCAGTGAAACAGCTCCAATCTGATTGCCAATAACTTTGATTTTTGCTGTCAAATTACCCAGGGATTTCTTGATATTTTTGGGTGTTATGCTAAGTTTAACCGACTGTATTTGAAAAGGAAAACTCTTGTATACAGCTATTCATCACTGAATTATCTTGAGTTTTGTGATGCACCGTAGAGGTCCAAGGCATTGTTTCATGTGAATGCTTATAACTTGTGGCTCTGCATTAATTACCAACACTTCTTGACTTCAAGTTTCATCAGTTACTGATGCGACACATGAGGGTCGTATGTTGTTCATGATTTATTTCTTCATTATTTTTTATATCCTTGTAGTGCTAATAAGTTAATATTCTCTGAATTGTGTTGTGTGATGATATGTTCAAAACATTGCATTTTATTTTCCCCCATGGGTACTAGCTCACCTCCACCTGCTTTGCAAAAGACGAATAAAGATTAATGGACAAAACAATTAAATATTTATGCTATCACTTGTAACATAAAACTCTTCTGTATAAGTAATTAAAAATATAATAATTATTATGGAATCAATTCTTGTCCAAACTGACAACAAATTAAAGAAGACATTTTCTTCTCACAGTGGAGTGGGTCAGTCATTATTATTATTATTATTTAGATTTCCTAATAGTTTCTCTTTACTTTTACAATCATAAATAATTGCAGGGGGTAGTGGTGAGCTTTTCTAGGGGAGGGGTGGTTGGGTATAAGCCTGCATTTCTTTGTCTTCTCATTATCAGTGTAAAAAAAAAAAACGAGAAAAAGCACATGTAATTAATTATTACTAGGCTGTACAGTTTCATTGAGATTGCTATTTGCTAAGTAATGTTTTGTGCAGACGCTTGCACAAACATGTAATATTACTGTTGTACATAATTGCTGAACATTATCATTAGAAAGTTTTGTATTTCCTGGATTAGAATTAAAATTGGAACATTAAAATATTGTATAAGCGTTGTTTGAAAACAAAATCTAGTTTCTTGTGAAGTCAACAAAGTTAACATACTGGCTAGCACTGTGGATTAAGATTGGGAGATCGAGACTTTGAGCCCTAGTCAGGGTCCATGTGTTGTAGTTTTGGTAAGATTCTACTTTCACAGTGCCTCTCTCCCCAGGGGTGGGGGGGGGGGGACTTTGATATAAAAGTGACGTGGATGATCGTCGTACCTTTTAGGGGTTAAAATTCATGGTTTGGTACCGCTTAGGGGTGTTAAAATCTAAAATGACTAGTGTTAGAGTTATTCTGGTACCTTTTTGGAATTAAGCCGGAAAAAACGTGACAAGAACTAGTTTTGTCTTACCAATTATTGGTACCTCTTAGGGGTGAAAATTAATTCGAGCCACGCCCACTTTTATATGGGAGTGCCCCCCCCGGGCCTCTCTCTCCCAAGTGAATAAATTGGTACCGGCGAATTGGCATGTTTCTTGGGTAAGACACTTCTTCACTCTCACAGTGATCTCTTAAGATCCGACGAGTGTTTATCCCTGCAAGCAAGTGCAAAGTCACACCTCAATCCTGTCCCACCTCAAACCCTCACCCTGTTCTCCTTTCATACCACATCAAGATTAATTCAAGTGACAAACGGACTGCAAGGTTTTTGCACCTCCCTGCGACCCCCCACTCCCCCCACCCACCCACACTCAGGGCCAAAGGATGGCAACATCAACCAGGGGATGTTGTTTTGATGTGGTATCCCCTTCACATGGGGACAATTCTCCCCTCTAAGGCGGCAAGATTACTGATCGACTTGGTGAAACAAAATTACGAAGTATACTTTTAGAGGGCAGTGGGGGAAAATGGGGGGGGGGGGGGGGGTTGGGAGGGAGGAGTGAGTGTAATTTTTCAGTGAGATTTAGTAAACCACATCGAATTGTTTTTTTATTATTATTATTGAACCACGTCAAAATATCCATCAATATCATCCACAAGCTGATACACCCTTCCTCTCAACTTCAACCCCGAGTTTCTCAAAAGCCGGGTGTACTTCCGACTTTTTAAGACAATATGCCATCGCCGAGAAATTCTTTGAACACACTTGATATCGTTAAGATCAACGACTTTACTGAGCGCCTCAACGATCTCCATGACCCTAAAGTCCGGTAAAATTCTCTGGCTGTTGTAGTATTCCAATGCAAAGAAGAAGCACACCGCGTCTTCTCCAATAGTTGCCATCAGCTGTTGTTCTGCAGTCGTGGTCACGCCGTCCTTCGCGATCTCGGTAAAATCGTCTTTACAAGTAACATTATTTTCGCTCGAGCTCAGCGCAATGTCTTTGCTACTCGCAATGTACATTTTATCGTGGATTTTTTCGAATCTTGAGCCAGATGACAGAGCAAATAAACCCAGTGGATTCCTGTGTGTTTTGTTTACGTTGTCGTCAACCTCAACAATGTCGCAATTAGCACCAATTTGTCTTTGATTATCAGACGCTCTCTCTTCTGTGTCAGTCCTGTTCTCTTCGTCAACAGTTAGTAAATCTTGTTTGGATACATCATTCGAAATTTTTGAGAGCATCGGTTGACTATCAATTCCCAAATCGGATGGGTCCGTTTGTGTCGCAACTGTTGAAGATATTTCGGGCATTTCCAAAGGTGTACTGGTAGCTACTGTAGATTTTTCTCTGTCAACTTCAGTCAGATCTCTTTCAAGAGTAACCCTCTCCTTGTCGATATTTTGTTTGTGTCCCGTTATCTTTGGTTTCTTCCTCTTTTGCCTCCTCCTTGAAAAGCGTTTTCCCTTCAGTTTCAAGTTTTCCCGGGAGTTTTCATCGTCCAAGAAAGGCCGTAGACCTAAAATGCTTCCCGACAGATCTATGTCACAAACTCCAAGTTCGTTAGCTTCTTCGGATAAAACTTCTGGAAAACATCCAACACATCCCACTCCTGTACACAAGATTCTTCCTTCTGAAGTTTTATGAGTTTCAACTCCGGTTGCCCAACGATTTGCTGTCACGAAACCAGCCATTACAACTTTCTGCTATTTCGTAAATTTTAGCCGGGAGGGGAGGGTGAGCAGCGTTCATCGTAAGGTCACGTGGTTGTTGAAGAGACGGTTGTTTGGGCGCGAAGATATAATTTTGTGAAGAGTCATTTGTAAACGTACACAACCAGTTTCTTGGATAATTCATTTGTTTTGGGATTTAACCCTAGCCGAGGAAGAGTAATTCAAGTCTGTCATTCAGTAAGTTATATCTGCGCCATCTTTCTTTGAATCACCTCGACATTTTGTATTTCACGGTGTAAAACATGGCGGCCGTCGCATCGCCATTTCGAACGCCGGACTTGATTTCTCCAAATGCGAGACGACGGCGTGCAATCGTCCTGGCAAGCACCAACACACCGACAAATCATTTAGCAGAGAATGACGACGCTGCTGAAAGAAGACAAAGACGTCTATCCAAAGCGACATCTGTAACCCTGCAAAGTCCTGCGACACCGAGAAGTGCAAGTCGTCTTGATAGCGAACGGTAAACTTTCTTATTTTGCAAGAAATCTTATTTCTTTGTTACTGTAAGCTTACATGAACGTTTAGTATGGTTATATCAAGCTTAAACTGTTTCTATATATAACTGATCTTAAATAGAACCAACGACATAAGCTTACATGTACATGTAAGAATGATACCAGGTAAAAACAAAAATATTTGAGGCATCTCCAAAATTATGGATTATTATTGTGACCGAGGACCACATGTAAATGATTTGGTCTCCAGAATTATATTGATGTACAAACTAATTTACATTTCTCTTAATTTTGATCTCAGAAGCCAGACTGCAGGAAGCAATGGCTTGACTAATGTTCAACTAAAAGACTTGTACTCAAACTGTATAAAGCTATCAACTGAAAATGTAAGTAAAGCCTTGTTTGTACCCAAAATTTTATCCACCATAATATGTCCATTCCATTCCATTCCATCGCCTTGACATGACATCTTACATTGTGTGGCAAAAGAAAATATCCATACTGGTACCTCCCCCACAGAAGGTTTTTTGGTTTGAACCCCACCCTCCCTGGCACCCCCCTGGAATTTCCACCTAGGAGTATACATGGGTACCAGCAAATTGCTGGGGGGAAAACTGGCAGGACATTACCTGCGATGAACTACAGCATCCCATAGGATCCAGGGGAGTACATGTACTTAGTAATACTCCTAGTCATTTCATTCAATGGAAACCGGAGTTAAGCATCTACAGTACCTAGGGAGGTGCGGCCGGGATGCTCAAACCCTAACATGCGATCAGACTAATTTTCTGCGCTCTTATTTACTCTTTATTCAACCCATGTAAAGAGAATAAGAGCACAGAAAAAAAGGGGACACTTCTTCTTGTCCCAAGGGTGTCCCCTTAATGGAGGTTTCACTGTAGTCTGATCATAGGTTAGCACCGGCCTGGTAAGCCATAAGGGTAATTTTCCACTGGCTGAGTGAAACGAAAAAAGTGGAAAATGTTTTTCTCACACACCGCTGGGGCCTGGGTATAGGTCATGTGACCGGTGAGGCGGGCAGTTGTTTTTGTTGCGTCCGCCATTACTGACCTTCCCACCCACCCACCCAAAGAATTTCAGTAGTATTTTGTTGTATTTTTTAATTTCGGCGTTATACAATGTAACTAATGTACAAAGCTTGTAATTTTGGAAGCTTCCCAGTTTTAGCGTGATATGTGTATAGTTTTTGATTTTACAATAAAGGTCAGGCTTGCGGCGGTCGGCTTGACATGGCTACCAGTGGTGTGTGAGAAATGGTAATATTAATAACAGAGAGCTGAGAAAACAGTAAATGTGCAGTGTGCATCCATGGAATGAAGTAGCCAATCAGAACATCACCTACACCATGCACTTTGTTGAAGTTACATGACGTTAGAACTATTATTTTGAACTTGCGATTTGTTTTCTTTTAGAAAATCAATGCAAAGAATGCCTTTGGTCTGCATCTGATTGATTACATGCAAGACTTGATCAAGACAGTCAAGGAGGGAGACATGACTAACTTCCAGGTATTAGGAATGTACATGTATTTAATTAACAGTAAAGCCCTGGCTAAACAAGTAAACGTTTTCATCCAACAATGACTTTTATTGTGTTGGAGGTACAGTACATGAATATTTCTGATCCTTTAGTCAGTCCATCTAACATGATGTTGGATAAAAATGTTTGATAATCAAGCTGCAGGGGTTAACATGGCAATAGTCGCATCGCCATTTCGAACGCCGATATTATTCATGCCACCACAAACCTTTACCTTTCTCCAACACATTCTTACATTGTGTTGGGTGGTGGGAGGTTTAATTTGGGGAGGGGCGACTTAATAGAGCTTTTACATTGGACATTTTATAAAAACTTATTTGCTTATTATTTTTGTCTACACAGGTTGCAAGTTGTACATTGGATGCAAGTGCTAAAATCTACGCTGGTCGTGTTGATTCCATCCATGCACAAGCCTACAAAATGTTAGGAGGTTTAGGAAGAGCTGAAAATCAAGGTTTGTATTAATAATATTATGTTACTCACTTGCTTTTGAAGCAATCATTCCTTACATGTACTGTATATAATAATGTTTAACTGAACACAACACTTAGGCCTAATAAATGTAAATAGTACTAACAATAATTATTAAGAAGTACGATCATCCCCACGGAAGGTTTTGGTTTGAATCCACCTCTCCCTCCCCCCCCCCCCCCCCCCCCCCCCCCCTGGAAATTCCAGTTTAGCTTCATACTTTCCTTTAAAAATTTTGGCTTTTGAGACCCCTCGTTCCCCTCAGAATTTCCAATGACCTTCCTTGACCACTGGGATGGGTATGGATATTTTCTGGAACCGCGCAATGATAAAATGTAATCATTTGGTGCATTTGTAAACCTTCTGACCTCATCACATATTTTATGTTTTTCAGATGGAGATGAGAATGGCAGAGAAGGGACTGGGGAAGAGCAACAAGGGCCCCAGAAGCCAAAGAAGGTTAGTACATGTACATGTAACATTTAAACAGCGAGGAGATAAAATGTCATAAAGTGTCAGGCACCTTGAAAAGTTAAGACAATGTATACAGACTGCTATACATGTATTTTTTCAGTTGACTCATACATGTTCACTTGACAGTCAACTCTCTCTAAAGCGGACACCCTCGGGACCAGCTCTACATGTAGCTGTCCGCCTTAGAGAGGTGTCCGCCTTAAAGAAAGAGAGTTTAGTTACAGACAAACAAGTGAAATTTGGCCAGGACCAGCCATTCGTGTCCGCCTTGGGAGATATCCGCCTTACAGTGGTGTCCGCTTAGAGAGAGTTGACAGTATAAAATGACTAGTATGTGGAAAGAAATATATGGTGAACTTTAAGCTGGGTAGAAATATGAGAAAGATGTTAATTGGTCAGCGACACAAGCTACTTGGAAAAAATTTCCAAACAGGAGTCTAGCCTATCATCACTTATGACCACACTGGTCAGACGCTCTACCACTGAGCTACAGAAGAGTCTCCAGACCTGTAGCTCACTTGGTAGAGCATCCAGCTGGTGTGCGGAAGGTCATGGGTTTGACTCCTGTTGGGGGAACTCAGAATTATTTTTTCCGAGTAGCTTGTGTCACTGACTGATTAACATAAAGCAACTATGTTTTTGGGCTAGTCTTCCTGCACTCTTTAGTTTCAACTTGACACCGTGTGTCACAATGATGGTCACTGCATACATGTACAGCACTGTACATGGCTTTCGTTACTTTTAAGGGACTCACGCTCTATAGAGAAAACAACTGTCTAATTAAGACTAAATGCACGCGCAACATGGCAAATTTATGCTAGAGCGAAAATGATGAATTTAGACTACGCAAATTGTGTAAAAGCCGAAGAAAACATGAATCTCTTCGAGTTCATGACCGTTCTGTTATCAGTTGAATCGACGATAAATTGATTGAAACAGCAAAATCTTTTGAGAACGGACTGTAGACGTCCTGACTGTGACTCTTTCTAAATTTGTTGTATTTATTGTAAAATGGATTTTTTTCTTACCGTTAATAATATTGTACACGACGCGTATTTAATAAATTTGTCATTTTGCGCGTGCATTTAGACAGTTGTAGTCCCTTAAAAGTAACGAAAGCCATGTACATGTACCTGCCCATCTTCTCACCTTGTGTCGGTATCTACTCCACAAAATCCACCAAGAGCCAATGAAGTTGCATGTGTATGTGCATCTCGCAACACTACCCCCTCCCTTAATTTTCTCTTCATATTTCACATGATGATGCTTTGGATGCATCTATTACACTGCTGTGCATACAGGTACATCATTGATGACATCTGCTACTTATGTAAAAAAGATAAACAGGACTTGAAACATATGTTATTCCTTTGTCCGATAGTGGGTCAATTTTGGGAGACATTTTGCAGATGGTATTTGTCCAATGTGTCTTCTACAATATTTATTGATCTCTCGGCCGTTAAAATCATGTTTGGAATTCTTGAAAAAGATAGCTTAAAGTGCCCCCAAAATTTTTATTCGTTTAAATAAATGTACTTGTTATTTGAAACTTAACTGCGAAATTTTTTTGGATTTGGTTGAATCCTCGATTTTCTGTGCCCCGGCAAAGTGGCCAAAAACGCCGCCATTTTTGTTCACGGCCGCGTTTTTGACTGGGAATGAGTTTAGCGGCTAGTGACGTCAACTCAGGAGCCTTTGATCCTTCGCGTCCACCACAGGGAGCAGAGGAGCTAAATTTGACTTGTGCGAGCTTCGATCTAAATGCTTTATACGTACGTGACCTTTGCGAGTTTCGATCTGTTTGCTTTATATGCGGTGTATTGCGTTACTGCGTTATTCGATCTTTTTGTTTTCGTTTTTTCGTCCCAGCGGGTAATCGGTCGCTTTTCCGGTCGTTGCCCGAAGGGCAACGACCGGAAAGCGAAAGCTTTCCGAGCGAGGCACGAAGTGCCGAGAAGAAATAACGACAAGGGATGAAACATAGTACCAAATTTTCGTTGGATGTGGACCGTAAACATACTGGTGACGGAAGTGACGTAAGCCGTCAATAAATCGGAAGTGAAGCCATTCATTACGAATTCAAATTCAAAACAACAGTTGATCGGAGGGAGATTTAAAACGAAACGCGTTTCAACTGAGGATAATCTTTCCCAGAGGAAATAAGCGAAAGGCAAAGATCGCAGGAATATAAACTCCATCTCGCTCACGCTTCGCGCTCGCTCAACTATTCTAAAGAGTGGGGATTGTTTGCGTTCTTATAAGCTATCTTAAGATCGATCGATCGATAAATCGCTGTATTTCCTTTGCAGGCCTTCTCTTTACAAGAAAGCGGCGTTTGATGATTACATAAACTACTGTTCCAGACAGTGTACAGATGAATAAACTTATTCCATTAGCTTCCGGTGATGCTCGCAACAATACATATGACGTATCTCCGTCACCAGTATGTTACGGTGCACATCCAACGAAAGTCAACTTTGAACGCCATAAAAAGCGATCACCGAAAGGAGTGTTTGATGGATCTCTTCATCAAAATTTTTAAACAGCTGTCTTGAGACTGCCCATATAAGACCACATGCCGAAAATCAGGGTTTTTTATTGCATCAAAAGCGAGTTATCGGGGATCGAAAATTGGGCTCAAATTAGTTTCATCCCTTGTCTCTCTTCTTACAGCGTAACGATCTTGTGTGCATGTGACCCTAAGGAATTCCCGCCAGGACGAAAAAACGAAAACAAAAAGATCGAATAACGCAGTAACGCAATACACCGCGTATCAAAGCAAACAGATCGAAACTCGCAAAGGTCACGTACGTATAAAGCATTTGGATCGAAACTGGCACAAGTCAAATTTAGCTCCTCTGCTCCCTGTGCGTCCACTCATTTCCTTCAGGAAGATGCGATACACATTCGAAAAGTGTGTAGAAACGCCTTCCAAGTGCGTTATTGGCCGTTGCAGTAACACCCCAGATTTAGAGAAAGGTATACTATACCATTCTAGAGCGATCGTCGAGAAAATACGAAAAAGACGGTGGATGTAAATTCAAGCGAACGAAGTAAAGTTGGACTGTGAGAGCCACTGCATGCTCAAGAACTCCGTCTAGAATTTGTCCGCGCACTTCTAGCAGGCTGACTTCCAAAGGCTATTTAACCCGGTCGAAGCCAACCCAACTAGCCATCGACCAAATGTTACCGAGAACCTATTTCTACCATCGCTATAGCCAGAAATGTAAGCCCATGAAATTCAGTAGCGCGAGCGTAGAATCCGAGCATTCATCCGTAGTATCGCGCATCTGTAATGGCGTTAACATTTCACCCTCGTGCGAAGCAATTTCAGGAATATTGATGAAAGTCAAAGACGAATTTCTTTCGAAGGATAAAATAGGAAAAATGACAAAAGATTTGAACTCCAAAAGTTTTTCTGAGGCCGGGAAATAAGCAGTGCGATAAACCGTATACTCATCGTGATATCAATGCGGACTACAGAGGGAACAGGTCCACTTCGCTTATCGAGGTTTAAGTGCTATTTATTTGACGGTTTTTACTTCAAAATTAACTTAGTTGACTATGGTGGTTATTTGGAGTAGCAACGACAAACGTTTGAGGATGTCAAAACTGTAGTGATGTGGCTTGTTTCCTTTCAGCTTGTTTTTTATGGCTTCAATTTCCAGGCCCGAGCAAGCCGCGCGGAGCAAGCCGATTTTCAATCGATCGAAAAAAGCCGCGAGCGAGAGAAAACTGCGACAGTTACTTGGCTTTTGTAAAAATCAAAACCCTCTAAATGGTAAAAAGCTGGCATTTAACAGAATAACCATTGCTTTACAAAATACATACTCGCTAAAGCAAAAATATAAATGATCATACGGCTCGCGCATATCGATGCATAGGAGTACTATAGGTGACAATAATTGCTTACCATTGACTGACTTCAGTGCTATCTAAGCGGTCCTTTGTGCTTTCTTTTCGACTCTTCGTTCGCTTTGACCTCCTTTTCGCATTTAGTTGTCCATTCCAGGTGACCGGCAGTTCATCCAAGAAGATATCTTACTCATTGCTGCTTGAAGTATCGATTGCGAGTCTATTTGTTTACATCTGGTTTGACAAGTATTAGTGATAAGACTAACCAAGAATCCACTCTTTCTTTGCCGTCAAGTCTAGCTTGAATTGCTTCCTCTAGCTTCTTGTCTTCTTCTTCTTCCTCCTTTTCGTATTTCTTCAGCCATTCCTCGTCCACATACGGTTCGTCGGCATAAGCGAAAGCCATCCCATCTGTGTGCTTCGATCATCACGGGAAGCTTGCGACCCGTGCATCTTCCACTTCGATCTCAACATTTTTGTTTCATAGTCTTCCGAATTGTAACTAGACTCCGAATTTGAGTCACTAGATGACATATCTATTATCTAGTTTGTGTTAAAATTCTGTGGCTTTCGAAAATAAAACGGCTCGGAAATAACGAAAAGAATATCTACGCTCGAAGGATTCCCAGTCAAATGCTTGTAAACATGATAAATCACACTCCTGCTTTGACGTCACATTGCTCGACCCAGGACTCCCATTTGCGCGGTGGTGAACATGGAAAGCCTGACTTTAAACAACTGTAGAAACGCGGGGATTTTATCAATCACGATAATTTTTTCGCAGACGCGATCGGGGCAATAGATAGATTTTAATGAGAGAAAAAAAATTTGGGGGGTTAGTTGCACTTTAAATAGACTCACAAATCACTTAATCTTAATTGCAAAGAAGAGCCGTTATCTATACAAATGTTTCAAACTATAGAATGCTGATGTAGTTGTAAGCTAGGCTGAAACCGAAAAACAAATAGCAACCCACTCCAAGTCATTGAAGATTTATTATAACAAATGGAAACCCTTGATAGATTAAAAAAAGTCATCCAAAATTAACGACGCTGTACTAAGCACGCTTTCCGCCTTGTACTTTATTGCTAGAAATTATTGTTAGTTGTAAATCTAAAATGTTGTTTAGATATTGTTTAGTTGTAAATTTACTGTTTGTTTGTAAATGTTATGTTATTATGATTATCATCATCATTATTATTTTAAAATGTATATGCGGTAGTCTTAATACAAAATATGAATAATGTAACGTAATCGCAATGTATGATGATGATGTATGTGTTTGTAGTGTGCATAATAAAGAATTGTTTTGAAGAAAAAAAAAATACAGGTACATCATACATTAAATGTATGATGTACCTGTATTTTTTTTGTACATACATGTATGTTGTTTTATTGACGTAGCAACTAAAAAACAAGCTGTGTGAAAGATCCAACAGTTGACGTTTTAAGCTACATGCCCACAGACTCTACAATCATGAATTATGTTAAGGTTACCGTAGACCTTCGTGGGTGTCCTTCACAAAATTATAAGTGCGCTGTTTTCAATGCAACCACCACAAACTATATATCAATGTAAAACTTATGAAATATTTTATCCGGTAAAACTTGTTTTGCTTTAATTTTCTCAAATCATGTAAAGAAGAGTGTGTCCCAAAAGCCCAAAACCCATTGAAGCCTGCTTGCAATGAGTTACTTCACAACTACGAAGATCACTTACATTTATATTCCTCTTTCCCTTTTATTGAGAAGTCTAATCATAGACCTGGAAATACCATCGAGACAAATCTAAAGAACCTGAATGTCAACCAGTTTGACTTAGCTTTTGAGGTTAGTAAAGTTAATTGCAAGTTTTAGTTTGCATCATTCCTACTTGATTTTATAATAATTATTATGATAATTATTATCAATAACAATTCACATTGTGAGAGTCACTGGTCCAGCAGCCATACTTCCAAATTTTGTATAGTAATAACAACCTCGTCCCCAGGGCCATCTCCGCTTTCAAGATGGCGGGTGGGTGCGAAGAAGACCCTGGCGAACAGCAGGTCACGTGTCTCCAAAAATATTGGAGATTTTGATTGTTTCAAAATGGCGGCGGGCTCGCGATTGGCTAATTTTGTGGTCACGTGACCTGCTGTTCACCAGGGTGACTCTTCTTCGCGCCGTCATTTTGAACGTCAAGAAGACTCTGGGGACGAGGTTGTAGTAATAATTCCAGGTTGGAACTTGCTGAGCTGTCGCTGTTCCCAAGAAAATCTGAGTTGTATACTATGTATATGTACATCTTCTGCACTAAATGGAATCACAAACAAGGATGGTTAGGTATAGCTATTGTTATTATATTTTGTCCATGTTTTCAGGTTGATCCATTGTTCCACAAGACATCAGCTGCCTTTGATGAAGGTGGAACTGGAGGCCTGCTTTTGAACCACCTCTTTGTCCGTGATGATAGCTGTGAGCTTCTACTTGACTCCACAACTGTAACCATGACAACACGCGATTCATCGTCAGAGGGGCAAACAACACAGGACAACAGCATGGTGGATCTGTCAGAACTTAGAGGCAAGACTTGTCATTATCATTGTCATTTTCTTTTAATTTCATTTTCTTTTCTGTATGACTAGCGTTTCAATGACTTCACTCTGACTGCATGTGTCTGTGGAACCTGCCCTGTTGCTGAAGAAACCCAACACTAGAAAAGAATATCTGTAATTTAATAATTATTGTAATGGGGTTGTATTTGAATTCAAGCTAAGTTAAACGCGTGACAATAGTGGCCAGCAGTACCCTGCATGACTGTAGGGTGGCCTGGGGGTTTTGCAGGGCCCTTATTGTCTTACAACTCTCCTGTGGATGTCAAGCCATTTCATGTGTGTTGCCTTTTGTTGGTATTATGTAGTAATTAGAACTTTTTCAGTACCAGATAATTTTTCTTTCACTATAGTTTTAATCTCCTAATACTAATAATATTATTATTAGCTAACCTCAACACTAAGGAGTAAGCTAACCTTAATCCATCCTGAAAGTAACCCCTAATTTAATGTCGAAATGAACAGTTGCTAATAAAAATAATAGAAAAAATTAGCTACTGTAGTGAAAAAAGGTTGGGGAGGAAATTACTGCGACAGACACTGTATACTAACAAGCAAAGTATAACTTACATGTACAAACCTCTGTGTTCTAATTGCAGACGTTTACAGTCGTGTAAACTTTGACGCTTTACAGATCTGCCCTCATTTCACTGACTTTGAGTTCACCAACTGGACAAGAAATGGAGAGGTACTGGGGTGGACTCATTATACTTGTTATAATTTGAATTTTACTGCAGTTGATTGCAAATCTGTATTAAATTTGATTGCCTCTTTTATTGTAAATGTATATTTGAACAATGATCACATACATTTGCCATATTAAAAACTTCAATGATCAATCCTGTAATTTTTTTATCCAAGCATTTGTGTCATTACTTTGCAGGGCTGCAAATAACAGTTGGTCATCGGACAATGGCCGACCAAAATTTGCCAATGTCCGATGAAATCCCAACTGTGGTCAGTCATGATGTCCGGACAATTTTTTTGCCTTCCAACGCAAACGCTAATGCATTATAACGTTTTGTTCTAAACACAAACTACGTTGACAACACATTAGATTAGCAGGTTCGCTTATCAAGCGGTACTGTAATATGATGTCCAACCTCATTTTTGTTTTGTCCAACCAAAACAGTGACTTAGTCTGACACTTGTCCTTTCAAGAAAAAAAAATTATTTGCAGCCCTGACCTTGAGCCAAGAGGTTTTCTTTCTTGTCTTTCTCAATCAAATTTGAGCTGCAAAGCGACCAAAGCGAGTCTCTGGCATGTCACTTCGACTCACTTTGGTTGAGTTTAGTAGAATAAGAAGAAATAAAACAGGCTCTGGGACCAGGGTATAGTTTTATTCCTATTTTTGCGTGTGTCTTTGTTTGTCTGTGTGCCCGACCTTAACATGTAAATTATATATTTATATTAACTGGCTGCCTGGCATTTTTAACTTCAAGGTTATTTCAGGTAGCCAGTACCCCTATTATTTTTTTCTGTTCAATTGTTGTAAATACTTTTAGTAGCCTGTGGGGTAAAATAAAGTTTGTTGTTGTTGTTGTTGTTCATGATTAGACTGTATCAAATTCTTATCACCCTCATTTGTATGTCTTGAGCAATAATAACCTCTGATAGTCTATTGAAAAAAACATGTTGATTTTTTTTTAAATCTTACAGGCCAATGCTGATTATGGTAAAATGGTTGCAGAAATGGACAAGAATGAACATGCTTTTGATGTGAATGCACCAGGTGAGAGCTCCACAGAATCACTTGAAATTCTAGAAGCATCGATGACAACTTTTGCTGTCCATATTCTTCCACCTAACTCTCTTTCACCCCCAAGAAGGCTCAAGTTCAAAATAATAATAATATTAATCTTTTTGCTCACAATTGATAAGATAAATAGCAACGCAGGAAAGTATTGCTCGGCAGCTTTCATTAAATGGTTATACACTTTAAGGTTTAATCCACAAACAAAGTTGGAACAAAATAGTAAATTGGGCTTACTCAGGTTCCAGATAAGTTTTTATTTAGGCAAGATGTAAATGAGGAATTGTAATGGGTCAATAGATGCATGTATGCCATGTATCGGCCTCACCAAATCGTCAGAAGTTTTCCATTTATTTGTCAGGTAGTCAACCCTGTCAAGTTTTTTATGTGAGATCCCTCTCTTATTTGGAGCACTGGACTCTTACTATCATACCAGTGTATCATGCTGAAGGATTTTTTATGACAAAACAGGGCTGCAAATAATTTTAATTTTTTCTTGAAAGGACATGGTGTCCGACTAAGAATATTACAGTACTGCTTGATAAGCGAACCTGCTAATTTAACGCGTTGTCATCGCAGAGTAAACTACATGTACATGTAGTTTGCATTTAGAATAAAACTCATTAGCGTTTACGTTGGAAGGCAAAAAAAATTGTCTGGACATTATGTCCGACCACAGTTTGGATTTCATCGGACATACATGTAAGCAAATTTTGGTCGGTCATTGTCCGATGACCGACTGTTATTTGCAGCCCTGCAAAATGAAATTGACGTTATTTTATTGAAGTGTAGGGCTATTGGTTTTGTATAGCAGGATCAAGTTGCTGTCTTCAAACTGAGGTCACTCAATCTTGACTATAGCCTGCATTTTCTCTATTTAGCTACTGAGCCTGAACCAGAGTGCGAGTTTCCAGAAACAATGGGCGATGACTACAGTGATGATGACATGCCTGACATGGGAGGGGTAAGTGCTATAATGTCTCCAGTGACAATCATCATGATTGGATGGCTAGGTGTTTTGCAGGAGGCTTTGAACATGTAAGCCAGTTGTTTTACATTTCTTGCTATAATGTTTTAAAGGAATAGAAAACAAGTACTACTTTTATTCTTTTCACAGGACATGGAATTTGGAAGGGATGGCTGTGAAAATGTTTTCCGTAATCCGATCTGCAATGCATCACTTGCATTTGCTGATGGACAAGAAGCAAGACTTGTTACTTCCGAGGATGGAAGGTTTGTATTCAGTCTGTTAACAACTGTATCGCTAAATGGAGGTTGGGTGCCTAGGATGTCCAGGGGCTTCCACTGGAAGCCAGCCAGCCACTAGACCAAATACCGCTCCCATGACTGGCAATCCCCGCAACCCAGCCATGAGCCCCCACGCAGGACCTCCAGGCACCCGTCACACTGGCTAAGCAGTGGAAAGGGGAAGGGAAGGGGTGGGCAAAAGGAAACCAAGTAAAACGCTTGGAAGATACTGTAGCTCAGTGGCACTACAAATACGCTACCAAGTGCTTTCACTGACCTGCCTGAGCATGCGCTGGACGAAGGTACCACTGACCGCTAGAAGGTGCTGCAAACCATGTTTTGATTCTTACTTTAGAAAACACTTTGTAAAATGTTATTTATTGTTTACGCACAGAACAACTCTGGCTTCTGCTGCTACAACTGCAGGCACACTGTGCCTGGAGCTGTCATCCCAACCTAGTGACTACTCGTACTTTAAGTCTGACCTCATGGCAACCTGGGCTGGACCCCAACACTGGAAACTCCGTGCAAAGCTCTCTAAAGGTATCATTAATGAATTACAGTACTATCAAGTAGAGTCAGGGTTCTTATGGGTCCTTGAAATCCTGGAATTTCATTCTCTGGCAAGTCCTGGAAAATCACTTATTATAAGTGATTTTTTGGCAGGTCCTGGAAATCCGTAAATTCAACAGAAAATTCAGTGACAAGAAAGAGCGGTCACAAAATAAATTAAATTTAATTGGATAGAGAAATTCTTGCAAAAATGTTGTGAAAAAGATGTGTTATGGAGAACAACATTAATAGCTTTTGCATTTGGAGTCTGGAAAATCTACAGGAGTCCATGAAAAAAGTTCTGGAAGTAGAGAGTGAACCATATAGAGTGGTTTTTGATCATTATTATTGTGTGTTGTCTTAGTTTTGCATTTTACATCTGCATTCTATGCTCTTGTGACCAGTTGCTTGCATGTATTTACCTGTTTTTGCTTCTTTGAGTTTTGATTTGTTCATTGCGTTAAACTTATTGATGTTTGTTGTGATTGGCAATATCATTTAATTTCAATAATGGCAACATTTCATTACCTACTACTACCAAATAATATAATATACTAACCATAGGATAATGCATTTTCGAGCAATTTGATTGGTTCCCTACTCATGGTCTCAGAGACAATATACCCTCTCTACCTTATTTGGAAATGCCGCAAAGTTCAATTTTGTTTGTCTCGGGGGAAAATGACGGAACGTTTTGGTCTTTTTCTATTTTCCTCGGAGAAATTCAACATTTTCCGTTTGTTTTGTATATTATAAAACAATTATTCGCCTCATGCTCGTGCATATTGGTGAATATTCACTTCGCCTTCGGCGAATAATTGTTAAATATCCACATTTACTTATTTTAAATAAAATTATTTTTTCAAAAATCTACATGTAAAATGAAGCTGAACCCAATGATATCCTTGTTACAGGTTTAACAAACTCCATGTCAACAGCTGAACAACAAAACAAGAAAAAGAGAGCAAAGAAACAGCCTTTTACAATCAAGTTTGACAGTGAAGTGGATTTTGGAAGCAGCTTTTCGAAAGGAAGGGTAATGCTGTACATTAAAATAATATAGTCACCATATACTACAAAATCTTATAGTACATATATCTTAAGGCCAATTTAGACGGTACGATTTTGTCGCGTGCGACTTTTGTAGCGCGCTCTACTCGCGTCATGTAAAAATCGTATACGACTTTCATCTTTTAACATTGTTTGAAGCTACGACATGTCGTAGGGTTTAAAACATGTTTTAAAATCCTACGACATTTTTCGTGTCGTACATGATAATCGTAGGTTTGATTTACACGACACAATTCGTGTCGTAGGCTTGCCGTAAGCATGTCGCATGCGACAAAATCGTACCGTCTAAATCGGCCTTTAGAGAAACTGACTGTCAACAGCCAAAAAACAGAAATTACAACCATGTTTGTATGCAATTCAGCTATTGAAATTGTGTTGTGTTGCATTCAAGGTAATAGCCTAAATTTCAGCCGTATCATCAGTGTCGCCTGGAGTACACGACAGGTACAAGCAAATCACACACAAAAAGAAAAAGATAATAAGAAAAGCGGTTTGATTGGGAGATAAAAGACTGAACAGATTTGAACAAATTTACATTAAATTGAAAGTCAATATCAGGCACACCATTTTAATTCAGGAAATTTTGAGAACTCCTCAGAAATGTCTGGAAGCTCTTGAGTTACAGGCACAGAATTTGACATTCAAATTTATTGTCTGGCCTGCAATCTTGTCATACAATTTAATTTTCTTATATTTTGCCATGAATGTTAAGCTTTGCTTGTACATTTTGTAAGTCAAGCAACAATCCACGTCATATTGTTGGGACACTTTCTCTCTCACTTCAATATTGATATTAACATGTTGTGACAAGACTCAGTGTTCTACTTACATTGAGGGGAAGGGAGAGGCATGAACATGGATACACCATGATTATACTGACCTGGAGTGAATGTCGTAACTAAGGGGTGGGCCATTTTTCTTCTGAGGGGGGGGGGATTGGGTGATTTTGAAAAAAAAAATCCTATAAGCATTCTTGTACAAAAAAAAATTGTGCACATGACCACTGCAGCCGAAAACAAATTCATACATGTTCAGTGAGCCGAAAAAAAGCATGTTACACGGAGAAAAAATATCATGCACACACATGCCCCGAGGAAAAAAATTCCCTGTTCATGAAAGGGTTTGAAAAAAATTCACACCTATACCAAATCATCCCAACCCCCCCCCCCCCCTCAATAAATAAGTAAAATGGTCCAGCCCTAATTGCGATGAGGATTGTTGCAGAAACTAATGTGATATTGACCTTAGTTTGAGAACAAAAAAGTATTTTTTTAGGAGAGGAAATCAAACATCTCTAAAGCTGCATGCATGGACATCAGTCTAACAGTTGCTTGATGTTTTATTCTCCCTGCAGGCTGCCACGACCTTGTCCAAATTAACCCTTGCAAAATACACAGCAGACAAAACAACATTACCTGAAGATCTTCATTATGACGCTGATAAACTCTTTAGACTGTTCATCAAGCCAAAAATCATGGTAAGTATAAACTTGGATGTCAACACCGTGAACAAGCATAGAGCGTTTCCTTGTGCTTACACGCCTTTAATTTCAGACATCATCTGCAACGTACGAACATCAGCGCGAGCGATAACGAACTTCATCACTCTGACGAAGGTGGACAGTTGCCACCGAAAATTTAGTGAACTTAATCAACTAATTAGATCGGGTAAAACTTTTAAAACTCACATGTCTTCAACCGATCGCAAAAACATTACGAATTAAAAATCTTCCAGATACAGACCAATTCTCCTTGTCTCCGGTCAGTGTTCCATATAAGAGAGGGGTCTTGGATAAAAAACCTGGCAAGGTCGGCTAGCTGACCAGACAAATTAATTGAAATTCATTATGGCTGAGCCCATATCTATTGACCCAAGCGTTGCAATTCATCATTGACACTTTGCCTTTAAAACTTATATGGAACCAGTTACCCCGCTGGTCTTGTGGGTGAACAGGAGGTGCCTTTAGGCTTTAATGCTTTAATGAATTACTCCTAAAACAGTAAAAACGTAATACTAGGAGGCCTAAAAAGATAAGATAAAAAGACTGCAAAATTGGCAATCTCCCAGATGGTTTTTTTCAAACCAATATTGCTTGCCAGAACTGTTTTTTAGCTTCTTGATCACATAGCAAAAGCATTCACTTGCCATTTGGCCATATAGATATTTATAAATGTATAATATCTTGTGTTTTATTTGCAATAGGTTAAGCGTCAAGTTCAGGCACAAACAGAGCTTAGAGATGATGGTAAGTAACAAATTGTTTGTCAGACGATCAACAATACTTGTTTTGTTTATTATAACTCTTTTCTTTCACTATCTTTCACCAAAAACAAGGTTTATCCTTGTAATATTAGGTTGAAGCAGTCAGTTGAATATACTTTTTTCTTGTGTGTCAGTTTCATAACAAAGGAGATACTTATCATAAGTTAATATCAATATTCGTCTTCACAGGCTCTGCATGGTATAACTATGACAATGCAAATGACTGTGCTAATTACTGTCCAGATCTCCAAGTAAGTACTACAACTACATAATCATATAATGTTATCGTGTAAGAATTGTTCCAAATTAATGTTGAAAGACTAACAAGAGAACAAAGAAAATTTAAACAGTCCTGGGGCGACTATTCCACTCTCCACAAACAAAGAGTCTGGGAAACTAAGTCATGCGGTTTCTGTCTCAAATATTTGACTGAGCGACTCATATTTTCTGGCATGGTTGTTGCTATGGAACCTCAGGGGCAATCATACTAGCTTTTTCAAACCTTGCAGGCAAAATTGTGCATGAGAAAGAAAATAATGAAAGAGAAAAATAGAGGGGTGGTGAAAACTGTTCACAAGCTTGCTACCCCTTAGCTCTCCTTATCCCCCCTATCCATTTTTCATTTCTTGTTTGCAAAGTCGTTCGTGCATCTATTGCACCTGTTCCCACAATCTGTAAGCCTGGAACAAGGTTTCAAATAAACAAGATTCAGGAATAACTAGAATTAATATACTTCAACTGACTCAAAAATTAATAATTTTACTTGAGCTCTTAGAAAGTGTCTGTTTGAATTCGTCTCCCTCTCAATGGAAACCTCTCTACTGTGAGCTAGGACACATGAAGTTGGTCGCTGCTGTACTTCATTGATTTACTTTTATCTCCCTTCGAGTTGAACCCGAGCCTGAGAGAGTTATTGTTAACTGTCCCTCTTGGTGTTCTTTCTCCTAATTTTGTTTACCGTGACAGGATGGTGATGATGATGACGACGTCTTTGATGCCGCGGACGGTGCACATGACTTGCCAGGCAGAGAAGCAGAATTCCCCTTGTCACAGGATATTACATCACAGGATATGACATTTGGTGACTCCTCCCAAGGTCTCAGCTTCACGAACGAGAGTGTCATAGATCAAGCACTCTTTGCTGGTGATGGCCTGGTTGCTCAGCCTAATAAGGTGCAACTTTTTCACTGAGCATGTTTTGTTTTGTTTATTTTGTTTTTTTGTTTTTTATTTTTATTTTTTATTTTTTTATTTTTTTTCACTGAGCATGTATTGTAGGTCCTTATAACCCATCCTGTGTGCAATGAATGATCACTCCAACTAGTTTTCTAGACCTGTAAAAATATGGAAGTGAAACTTAATGTCTGGAAAGAGTTTGAAATTCATTCCAGACTGCAACAAGTTTGTAGTTGTTTTAAAAGTGAAATATGTGTCAGATGGCTAAATTTCCTGTTCTCGGAATGTGATTTCATTCATTTGGACAAAAAGTGAATAGTGAAGTCTTGTGCAAAATATAATACTGGTATATAGGAATCCTGTGCAAAGAAATGGAAGAACCTGTAGCTTTCCAGGCTGAAGATTGACAATATTATTGCCACAATAAGCAACACAAATTATACCCTTTACAATAAAAAATAAACAATATTATTATACATTCAACTCACTATCTCGTTTCTGATTGGCCGAAAGCGAACAGTGAATTTTCGATATCAGCGCCTTTGAAAGCATCTACGTCATCTACCTACAGATTAGCGAGAGGATCACAAGTAATAACCTGCAGATTATACAATAATCACGTCAAGGACACTCAAGGTCACGGGTAATCATGTCAAGTTCGCGCTCTTTGCGTTGCTTGCCGCTAAGTAACATCGGTGGCAGAAGCGTTATTCTTTTTCGTTGAATGTATAATAAAACAATAATTATTATTAGATTCGGTTTTTGTGATATCCAGAATAATCAAGGTCTCGGTAAGAGTTCTCAGCCTTCGGCTTCGGCTGATAACTCTTGCCTCAACCTTGATTATTCTGGATATCACAAAAACCTCATCCAATAATTGTTAAAAAGTGGCAGGTCTGAAACAGGTACAGGGTATCTGACACAAATTTTGAGTTCAGTTTTTACAGCATAAAAACGAACAAACAAAACTTTGTTGTAGCCATGTCACAGATGTGAAAAGGCATCATGTTTAACTTAGGATTGAAGTGTCAAGTACTGTTGAAATGCTTGTCGTTAACAGTTGTTCTTATTTGTTGACAGGTTCAGAAAATTGATATTGGTTACGCCAAGACCGCGAAAAAGATGGACGTAAAGAAACTAAAGGGGACCATGTGGAGACTGCTAACTGATAGTGGTGAAGGAAACAAGGTTTGTTGATTGTTCCCTCACTATCTTTTTTATTTTTTATTTTTTTTATTTTTAATTCCCTCACTATCTTACCTCGACTTGTTTTAAAAGGGAGTCGAGGGGTTAGATTAGGGCATTAGGTTGGGTATTTATTTAGAGAAAGCATTCTACCTTCCTGTGTGGGAGACGTGGTGGCCTAATCATGTAATGGTTATAGTGCATTTGGCCTGTTCCAGGCGTTCGGATAGTGGGGGAGCGATGCGAAAAGACGCGCAAAGCGCAAAGAGTGGTGAGTGAATGATAGGCGTGGGGAGAGGGGGTGAACAGGCTATAGTGCATTGGACTCCGGTTCTGAGCAGTCTGTGTTCTTGGGCAAGATACTTTACTCTCACATTGCCTGACTCTCCACCCATGAGTATATATATGGGTACCGGCAAATTGTCAGGGCAACTTGACTAAAATATCGGGGGATTCATCATTACCTGCCATGGACTAGCATCCAGGAGAGTAGGCAAACAATATTCCCTGTTGCTTCATTCCAGTACCGGCGTGATAAGCCACCTAGGCTTGCTTTTATGTGACCTACCAGCAGAGTATCCCTTGTAGTCATTCTGCAGTGAATTTCCCATTCCATTGTTTTGATTTTTTTTGTTTTTGCTGTCTCTTGAACACACAAGTTAAGCTGACATGTGAAGCGTGCGTTAAAGGAACTATGTCACGGATGACTCATCTTGAAAAATTAAAGCCTTTTTTTTTTAAATTTTGTTAAAATGTTCGTTTTTTAACTGCTCAAAATTTCCCAAAAAAATAGCTCATGCTCCTATGAACACATGCCCTGTACCTATTCACTTTTAATTTTACCCTTTGTTTTCACTTGTAGGAAAATATCACTGTTGATCAGCAGGGAAAACAAACAGATGGCAGCAATGTGAATTATCCTCACTCATTCAAAGACATTTACGCTCGATTACCTGGAAAACTTTCCAAGAACATGTCGAAGAACCTGTCAGTTTCCATTGCCTTCGTCTGCATCCTGCACTTGGCAAATGAGAAGGTTAGAACAACAATATTTGTACTCTGCATAGAGCCTATACACTAATGTATTCTATCCTAAATAAAAACGATAACTTCTTATGGCCTTAAAGTACAGACAATGGCCAATTTTGTCCTCATCTTTGCCGTTTTCCCATACATATTTCTTAATTTTGAATGAGCCATAACTTTTAAGTGTTCTACCAGAGATTCTCAAACATGAATGTTATTAATTTCTTTAAAAACCTGGCCAAGCAAATGCTGTTTCCATAGGGTGTATTACTTAATAGAATATGAGTACTGCCTGCTTGAAAAAACCTTCAGGGCTAGATGAGTAAGGGAGCCAGTTATTCAAATGCTCTATTAAAAATAATTGGGCGGTCGGGAAAGCACAAATAAACTCGCGTGAGGATCCACAGAAGATCACCAAGACTCGCAGGAATAAAACTAAACTATTCCTTCTTGGATTGTCTAGCAAGAAAAAATGGACACCTGGCCATTTTTCTCGCACGTTTTTCAGATCTGTCGGCAAACAACTTGTGCAATGTCTTCTAACCAATCAGAGCAAGCATCCTACATTTTTAACCAATCAGTTCTAAGGAAAACCAATGGTCACATTACTTATGCACATTTTCCCGCACTTGGCACCAGTTACATTTTTTTATTCGAGTTCTGATTGGTTCTTTGCGTTACTTGCATTTGATGTGATTGGTCCGATGTGATTACTTTGGTTTTGGTTTAATGAGAGTCATTTGAAAATTTATTCTCGTCAAGTCAGTGCTATGAATTTAACTTAAAAGACGTTGACATCCATTTTGGTTCTTTTTCTTTCTCTTTCTAGTGCCTCAAGATGACTAATGAACCAGGAATGGGGGATTTTTCTATTTCTCAGGGCATCTAAAAGTGATGAATTGTGAACATCTCTATACCACGTCAGAATTAAAATTCTCTTATCCTGCCTACATGAATATTGAATGACGTTGAACTAAAAACATTTCCTGACTAGAATTATACAAAAGGAGTAAAATGCCCTCGTTGTTGCAGATTTTTTTTTAAATTCTCATCACTTCTCCGCTCGACAGTGTACTGACATTGTAAGAAGAAAATAAATCTTGGGAACTCTTCGGAATTACAACTCAAAGTTTAATTGTAAACTATGCAAATTGAAATGTCTCAATTTTCAACCACAACTAACGTAAGCCGTCAACGCCAACTCACAATTTAACTTGAACTCTAAATAATATCAATGTAGTAAAACTCTAAGGGCCTCCACAGACTAGAGAGATAGTTGTCGACAACTATTTAGTTGTCGATCATAAAAAGTTGTCGATAACAAAAAAGCCAGTGTATGAAGCTAGTTGACGATAACTAAAGGCCCTTACTTATCGACAACTAGCTTCACACACTGGCTTTTTTTGTTATCGACGACTTTTTATGATCGACAACTAAATAGTTGTTGACAACTATCTCTCTAGTCTGTGGAGGCCCTAAGCCATTATAATCCTTGTTTATTTTTATTTGTGTGGCTAAATGAAAATAAACATGAAGGAAATGCAAAGATATTTGTGAAGGTGGTGGTCTCTGGTCAATTGAACTTTTGCAATGGATTTAGCATCTCTCACATTGGAAAATATGTCTCCTTATTATGAGATCTGCACAAAGCTTCTTCAAGCTCTTTGACAGAAAAGTGATCACAATGCATTCTCAAACTCATTAATAATTCATCAAGTTATAACATTTACGATGTCATTTGTCCGTTCACTCCTTAGTTTTTGTTTCGATTGAGAAGATATATCAAACATTGTTTCATCTGATGTCCAAACACCTCGAATTTCGCCAAAAATAACTCCGCTACGCATCGTATTTTCAATTCTCTTGTTGGGTTTGGAAATCGGATGAAACACTATCTCGTGTTTGATATATTTTCTTGAGCGGTTTACTAATGACTGTTGTCAAACCAAAATAATCACATCCGGCCAATCGCAATCAACCATCAGCAATCAGAACTCGAAGCAAAGACATGCAACCGGTGCCAAGCGCGGGAAAATGCACTTTGGTTTTTGCTCCTGATTGGTTAGAAAAAACCAACACGGTTGCTCTAATTGGTTACAGCTGAGCACGTTGCACGTGATTTTTAAATCGAGTAATGTACAGTGCTCGGTAAATGCGAAACCAAAACAGTTTATTTTCAACAGTCAATCGCAAACCGCTCTAACGAAGAAATAGAAAATGGCGTGCGCGTTTACATAGCCGGATGCAAACACGAACGAAAGGTTGGGATAATTTAAAAGTTATGTAAACCCGTGCCACAGGCGAGGGTTTACTTACTTGTAAAGTACTTTCGAATTGTGGAAAGAAATGATGGTATATTTTAAGCTTGGTAGAAATATGAGAAAGATATTATTCTGTCAGTGACACAAGCTACTCGACTACTCACTGACAGAATAATATCTTTCTCATACTTTCGAATTCTCCCAAACGTTCTCGAGTGATTGTAACAGGCTATGAAAGTGGCCGTTTTCCGTTTCGTTAATAAAATGACAACAAAATGTAGCCTCGTGTAAAACGACTGCACAACCAATCAGTACGTGCGCAAATTGACCTTGATCACAAATTTGATGTCCTTACTACTGGTAGACACCTTCCACCTCTTGCAAATGAAAATCATCCAGGTAGTTTGATGTCCAAATTGACAAAATGGATACAATGCTCCCATCCGCACTAAATGTTTGTGCAATCAGTAACACATGGGAAAATCAGTTTACAATGCAAAAGCAACTTAACAAATACCCTCTTCTAAACTCCCTTCTGGCTCTTTTTCAAGTATCTCATTGAGAGAGGCTTATTTTAATGGAAAAGCCAAGTACATCGAGACCAGACGTGAAGAAAAGGCTGAGTACCGTATTTTATTTCAGTAATCTTCTAATAAATTAGTTGTGGCAAATCCTAAAACTACAATCGCACATAAAATGTTCATAGTTCAGTGAAGACTACAAAATTCCAATTTATTTTACAAAAAAAAAAAGATAAGGTGTAGATTACTAAGTATAAAGCGTTGACGTTCTAATGTGGAAGGTCTGTGCCACGAGACACGAAGATGATTATGTTCTGCGAAAGCTGTTTTCCGATCACGGAAAATTTGATTTTTTCCCCCAACACTGAGTGGGAACCCTAGCTGAACAGCGGAAGAAACACTGAGCACTGTTTCTTTGTCAAAATCCCATCACCAAGAGTTTACTGAACCTGCGATTATCGTAGGGTGGTTGCTAGGCAACATTACCAACTATGACGTGATGTTCGATTGGTTGTGCTATTTTCTGATTGGACGATAAGCATCGGAAATCTTCGACTACGTCTACGAGGATTTGCCGAAAACAACACCTGCACGAGTGCCGAGAATTAGTTCGTCTGCAGCGTTGTTTTAGAATGTATCTCGGGTCTCATCTTCATGTAATCGCCTCCATACCAACTTCTTAGGATCTTGTCCACGTTATCTGACACACCGAGATATTGTCGATTGTTTATCGTGACTTGACTGGATTTGCCAAACCACCCTTCAGGGGAGGGGTAAAGATCAACAAAGCGTTGTTCCGATGCGATGTTCTTCACTGGCAGGAGTTTCTCCATTTCTTTGAGGATCTTGCTGTCGAAGAGAGCGTGGCTTTCAAGGCTATAGTCCCCTTTGAAATGACGCCGGGTATTTACTGCCACCGTTGGAGCAAAGTGCGGGTACACTCTTCTGACTGGCGGGTTGGTTTTCCATGCCACGAAGTACCTTTGACCCAAAATCCGCTGCATGAGCAGGAAGCTGGCGTATCTGTCGTTGTCGGCTTTGTGAATTACGTCGTCCGAGTACGGAATGAACGCCTCGCTTCTGACGGCACCAAGGAGTGTACCATACGCGATACGATATTCAATTCCAATCTGATTCATAGCATCCACTGTCGCGGCCAAGATGTCATCCATGATCGCATCACAACAGATCGGAAAGCCATTGGCTGCTGCCAACGTGTTTAAGCGGGATGTTAAAGGTTTTTCGGGACAGAACTGTATGTTATCCGCGCACTTGGTCCATTCGATTTTGTCTGGACGCACGATGCGTAAAATGCTGTGTATTTGCCCGAGCGTTGAATAATCAGTGAAATCTCGACTGCCTTCCAGCATACCTCGATCAGAGTACGTGAGCGCATGCGAGAGGAAGCAGTTTGACAATTTGGCTATTTTCAGGGCTCCATTCGACCTCGCGAAGAAATCGAGATGGCTCATACTTCCACACTCGGCGCGCCACCTTAAGGACAGGAACGCTTCTTTACGGAGAACAAATGCTGTTTCTGCGATATTACACTCTTGATACCATCCTAGACTTTCACTATCATCATCATAGCTAATCGATCCAAAATTGAGAATAATCATTGTCCAGTTTTTTACCAAAAATCTACAAGCGCTTTGTTCGAGCAGTTTTTTGGCTTTATCAAATCTTTCTACTTGCATCTCAGTGGTTGCTCCCGTTGCCGCATCGTACACCGCATGCTCGTCTAGAAATTCCGTTAGCTTCAGTAATGCTTCGCGGTATTCCACAGCTAGGCTGGTCACGCCACGAGATTTAAGCGTCGATTGCAACTTATGGGGAACCATCAAAATGTACTTAACAGTATCTTTCGTTACTCTTGCCTCTACGTTTTCTTGTGGCTCGTAGTCCCACCCAAGGATCTCCACTGATGACTTCTGGACACTCTTGCCAATGTGAAGGGCGTGACTTCGCTTTGCCTTCTTCGGATGTGAAGAGGAAACTTGCGACGAGCACTTCAATTGCAGCAAAAAGAATGTCAGGCAACAAACCAGAAGAATCAACAAAGAAATCTTCTGCGCCTTTTTTAGCATCGTTTTGCCTTAGCGCAAAAAAACTTTCACACGTCCTGGAAGAGAACCAAATAAAAGTAGTTTTAATGAACATAGTTACAGTGACGATATGCATGCCGAGATCATTGGCTGAGATGTGATTACTTTAGTTTTATAACAGACATAATTAAGTAGTTAAAGAATTATGATCATTTGCGATACGCTCATTGGAGGATCTAGGGGAGAGGTCCTGGGGCCCAGCCACCCTCGCCCCCTTCCATTTCTCTAACAAGAAACAATTGCTATGTGTTCTTATTGGTCGAGATCCCACCAGGATTAGCTCGTTGAGTGGCTTGTTTTCACTGTGAATATTGTTTTCCTTTATATGTATATATATATATATATATATATATATATATATATATATATATATATATATATATATATATATATATATTATATATATATATATATATATATATATATATATATATATATATATATATATATATTAATTCCAAAATCCACTTGACCTTTTTATAGCAAACTCAAAAAATCCCAAACAAGCAGATTCAAGTCTTTTGGAAAAACCCTGGGAACGAGGTTGAAGTCTTTTGGACTGGTTTCAAGATTTGGTTTTGTCGTCATGAACTTGCCGTATGTGCACGAAGGTTTTTCAGAGTCATTTCTCCAATAAAATGCAAAGCGTAATATTCATCTGGGTACGATTTTCAAATTTCCTCAAGTCTCCTCGTGATTGACAGCGATCATACGTGCAACATCCTTGGACAGTTATGTCACGCAAACGTCAACACTCACGCACGTGGACTTTGACGCTTGATCACGTGAGAGTTATTTCACGCAAACATCAACTAGAATTTGGGCGAATGGCAAAACATGAAACTCGCGAAAATAATCAACCACAACTGAGGAAATGAACAATATTTGAAGCTAGTGGTATGGCTGTTTACAATTTGTTGTCAGGTTTTCCTGTTGTTATGAATCGATCCGAGGCGTTTTGCTTGGGGGAAAAAAAAAAAAACACCTCTGCACACCACCCCCATGTTGTTTTTAATACAGTGTCAAAGGCAAGATGAACTTCCAAAGAAAAAAATAATTTGCCGGTTTGTCTATTTAAAACATACTGGTACAATAATTCAGTATTCATCATACGATCATGCATATGCCATTCTTTCAAAAAAAGTAAATTACCAATTGACGAGTAAGGAAATCAATCGAAATCAAACTAGTGGAATCAAGCTCCAAATAAATGAAGGCCTGTTTTCCTTGAACACATAATGTTAAAAACCACATGTAACTGACTTATGGCAGGCTTTAATCGTCACAACCTTTTTAACGTAAGATAAAGATACACACCTGATACTCGATGATACCATGTGATACCAACAGTAAGGTCTTTTGAAGCAACACGTGACAGTCAACTCTCTCAAAGCGGACACCACTGTAAGGCGGACATGGTTTGCTGGTCCCGACCGAATCAAGTTTCTCTTATTTTTCTAATAAGCTTGAACTGTCTACATCCGACATTGGAGGAAGTTTACAGTTACAGTGGAACCTCGATATAACGATACTCGATATAACGATGTTCCCGGTATAACGATCAACATTTGACAGCCCGGCAAATGTTACAGTGAATGTATGGAGAAAACTCCCGATATATTAATAAACGATACTCGATATAACGATATTCCCGATATAATGATCACATCTGGCAGCCCAAACGTAAAATTTACCCCGATATAACGATAAAATCAATCATCGCGCGATGAAAAAGGAGGCTTAACACTTGAAAAGACATGACAATACTCCCGGGCAATACTTTTCCTTTATAATTTAGTTCTCATTGCATAAGGACTGTAACGTGTCTGTCAACAGCTTGTTACGATAGGGATTTATACAGTACATGAAAAATCAATTATTAACAATACCCCGATATAACGATATTTTTCGCTCTTTTCCCGAAAAAATCGTTATATCGGGAATTCGTTATTACGATTTCCCGATATAACGATCTAATTTGGTCAGTCCCTTGGCACATCGTGCCGCTCAATATAAACATAGTTTCAAATTTCAGGAAAGCCAAAAGTCGTTTATCCGGCCACGGAAGTCAAATGAATAAATAAATTGGAGAGATTAATAATACCATAACTTTATTATACCCTATTCAGAACTCCATTCTGGCTCTTTTTCAGGTATCTCTTTGAGAGAGGCTTATTTTAATGGAAAAGCCAAGTACATCGAGACCAGAGGTGAAGAAAAGGTTGAGTACAGTATATTATTTCAGTAATATAATCAATTAGTTGCGGCAAATTCTAAACCTTCGTACAATCTACAGAATTCAAATTAATTTTACCCACAAATATAAGGTGTAGAGTTATAAAGTATTGTCTATTTACTTGACGTTTTAATGTGGAACTTCTTTACCACGGGACACGAAGATGATTTATATGTTCAGCGAAAGCTGTTTTCTGATCAAGGAAAACTGGACTTTTCCCTAAAGGACGTTCGCGCCCATTGCTAGTGCGCATCCTTACTGCGCACGCTATTCATGCCGCACGCGCGCGCCACGTCATGCATCCAGCGCGCGCACTGAGAATGAAACTGGACAAATATAGTGCTGGAGGCCGCTTGAATAACTTGGCGAGGATTTTACTCTCTTGGAAGCACGGTGACCCCTGTTTTTCTTTTCATAGATCACTTCCTTTATTGATTCTCTCCATTTTAACAAAAAACAAAAAAATTCTGAACGTGAGAAGTTTCGATTATTTCGCTTTTTCTACTAATTTGTGATCAAATTTTTCTGCGAATGCGGGTGTGCATAACTTAAAAGTATCCTACTGTAAGGCTAATTCTACCTGAAGGAATGACATCAGCTGCAAAAATTTACTCAATAGGCCTATATGCATTGAAATCAACACATCCATCTCATCTAGAGTTCTCCATTTTACATTAATATTTGCTGATAGCAATGAAGCCGATATCGCCTTACATGACTAAAAGTTCTAGAAACTCTATGGTCTTCAATGCGCTTTATCTCCGAAACGAGCACGGTGACCCCCAATTTTTTTGTCTTTCTGACATGAGTTGGTCATTATCTAACTGCAGCAAAAGTTAAAAAAAAAATCTGAACGTGGGAAGAATTAAGGAGTGGGAACCCTAAGCAGCGAGCGGCGAAGCACTGTTTCTTGGTCAAAAACCCATCACCAAGAGTTCAATAGTAAACCTGCGATTATCGTAGGTTACTAGGTAACGTCACTAACCATGACGTGATGTTCGACTGGTTGAGCTGTTTTCTGATTGGACAATAAGCATCGGAAAATACGTTTACGAGGATTTGCCGAAAACAAGACTTGTTCGCTCGAGTGCCGGGAGTTACTTTGTCTGCAGCGTTGTTTTAGGGACCTGTCATTTATTAGAGGGAGGGGGGTGTCATTTATTAGAGGGGGGAGGGGAGGGCTGGTGCAATTTGCCCAGTATGCTACAGGAAAAAAAAATACAACCCTCCCCCTCGTGTGATACGGAAAATTTATGAACCCCTACTCCGCGATAATATGCATCAAATAGAGCAAGCTTTATCTTGTTCACAGAAAGCTTGTTGCTCTCGCTGTGTGATACTTTTAAAAAACAAATCATGGGACATAGGGACTTCTCTTAGATCATCCTCTCTTGGTTAAAAGTATTTAATATAAAACATTTCACTAATGCCCGTTAGGTTAGTCGTCAGGTTGGTCAGTAATAAAATTGAATAATTTTTTCTGTGCAAAAGACCTTTTTTCGATTTTAAGTGAACAGAAATGTGTACAAAAAGGTATGGCCCTCCCCAAACTCCTGGTCTAATTTTTGGCAACTCTCCCCTTTTTGGTTTCATAAAATCTAATGACCAAACCCCCCCCCCCCCCCCCCCCCCTTCCCCATTTGCACCAGCCCTACAACCCACCTCTAATGAACGGTCGAATCCCCATTAGAATGTATCTCGGGTCTCATCTCCATGTAATCGTCTCCATAGAAACGTCTTAGGAACGCGTCCACGTTATCTGACACGCCAGGATATTGTCGATTGTTTATCGTGACTTGAGTGGACTTGCCAAACCACTCTTCAGGGGAGGGGTACATATCAACAAGGCATTGTTGCGGCTCGATGGGCTTCACAGGCAGGAGTTTCTCCATTTCTTTGAGAATCTTGCTGTCGAAGAGAGCGTCGCTTTCAAGGCTATTGTCCCCTTTGAAATGACGCAGGGTATCTACTGCCACCGTTGGAGCAAAGTGCGGGTACACTCTACTGACTGGCGGGTTGGTTTTCCACGCCACGAAGTATCTTGGACCCAAAATCTGCTGCATGAGCCAGAAGCTGGCGTATCTGTCGTTATCGGCTTTGCGAATTACGACATCCACGTCTTCCGTGTACGGAATGGACGTTTGGCTTCTCACTGCACCAAGGAGCAGGGCCGTAGCTAGAAGTTTTGAATGGGGGGGCAATGAAGCGAGTGCCGAAGGCACGAGCCGCTAGGGGGGTCTGGGGGCATGCCCCCTCAGAAAATTTTGAAATCTAGAGGCACGGAAATGCTATTTTCAGCCGTTCTCCATGAGATATTTTGTCAAAAAATCAATCTCGATCAAGTGTAAAATGACAGGTATTTTAGTGCTTACAGCATATTTCCGAGGTTTTGTTAACTTGATACATACCGTATATCGGCCTTAGTACACTAAACATTTTATTAGTCTATTTCGTGTGTAAAAGATGTCTCCAGTTGGATTTCCGCTCCAAAATATATTTCTCAATCAATCGTAAATGTTCAAGTTAGTATGGTACCAGACAGTCAAAATATAACTACTTACTTAGTTACCTAAGAAGTAAGAAGTGCTCGCCTCTTCGTTCCCCATCATCTTGATTTAATATTTGAAATGTTCAATCTTGTTTTTAAAAGACCCTCGGCATATATTTTTATCAAGAAGGCGGCTGTTTTGAACGCGAAAAAAACATACGCAGTTTTCGTTTTTCAGAAAGCATTACCTATTCTTGGAGTGTACCATACGCGATACGATATTCAATTCCAACTTGATTCATAGCATCCACTGTCGCAGTCAACATGTCATCCATGATTACAGCGCAACAGATCGGAAAGCCATCGGCTGCTGCCAACGTGTTCAAGCGCGGTGTTGAAGGGTTTTCGGGACAGAACTCTTTGTTATAAGCGCACTTCGTCCATTCGATTTTGTCTGGACGCACGATGCGTAAAATGCTGTGTATTTGCCCGAGCGTTGAATAATCAATGAAATCTCGACTGCCTTCCAGCATACCGCGATCAGAGTACGCGAGCGCATGCGTGAGGAAGCAGTTTGACAATTTGGCTATTTTCAGGGCTCCATTCGACCTCACGAAGAAATCGAGATGGCTCATACTTCCACACTCGGCGCGCCACCTTAAGGACATGAACGCTTCTTTACGGAGAACAAATGCTGTTTCTGCGATATTACACTCTTGATACCATCCTAGACTTTCACTATCATCATCATAGCTAATCGAGCCAAAATTGCGAATAATCATTGTCCAGTTTTTTACCAAAAATCTACAAGCGCTTTGTTCGAGCAGTTTTTTGGCTTTATCGAATCCTTCTACTTGCATCTCAGTGGTTGTTCCCGTTGCCGCATCGTACTCCGCATGCTCGTCTAGAAATTCCGTTAGCTTCAGTAATGCTTCGCGGTCTTCCTCAGCCAGGCTAGTCACCCCACGAGATTTAAGCGTCGATTGCAACTTATGGGGAACCATCAAAACGTACTTAACAGCATCTTTCGTTAGCCTTGCCTCTACGTTTTCTTGTGGCTCGTAGTCCCACCCAAGGATCTCCACTGAGGACATCTGGACGCTTTTGTGAAGGGCACGGCTTCGCTTTGCCTTCAGCTGCAGCAAGAGGAATGCCAGGCAACAAACCAGAACAATCAACAGAAAAATCTTCTGCGTCTTTTTGAGCATCGTTTTACCTTAGTGCAGAAACTTTCAAACGTCCTGAAAAGGAACCAAATTAAATAAAAGTAGTTTTAATGAACATAGTTACATGCAGTGACGATATGCAGATCATTGGCTAAGATGTGATTACCGTTTTATAACAGCCAGTTTTTCATTCCCATTTGATCTAGGGGAGAGGTCGTTGGCCACCTTCGCTCCCATCAAATGTTAAAGTTTAAGCTTATTTTGATGCTTTTGGTATGGCAAAATAAGCCTAAATTTACTACCACGTTATAATATCGACGACGACGGTATTATAACGCGGCAATCAATTTAGCCGGCTTAAATTTTGAAATAAAAAAGGGGGGTCCCAGCATTCGTTTAGGAGCAGGCGGACCTTGTATATACCCCATAATTCTTTATAATATCAGCTTCCAGAAACGTTTTTATTAGCTAAGTTCACGTTTCCGGTGATTATTTATTATTCTGCAATAGAAATTAGTCTGTATTTATTTTATAGAAAGAAGGTGATTACTAGACTCAAAATAAGAAAAAAAAATTGATAGGTCACCGTACTCGTTTACGAGAAAATAACGATTTATCTCTCTGGCGAGCTTAGCCGTAAAGGAAAAGCCGCCATTTTCTTTATGCGCGCGCGCTAATTACGTGTGAAATCATGCGCAGTAAGGATGCGCAATGCAATACTGAGGAATCACCTTAATTAGTGTCACCATGAAGTAGTGTGTACAACGCTAGAACGACTGACACTTTAATAAAGTTTTGCAAAAATCTAATTGGTACATGGCGTGATGTTATATAAAAATGTAACCCAATGAAAAGGCAATGTTTCTTCTACAAATATATGCAATACAATTTTAACTACGAAATTTGAGAGCGCCAAACGAAAGTGCACCAGACTGTTAACCTGCGATCATGCGCTCGTCTTTTCCGAGCGAAAGTCGGCGCTCGATCTCTTTTATTGTTGGGTTTAATACCGCGAGGTCAAAAATTACCTTTCCGTGCATGTCATGATATGCAGATTGATACTAAAATACACAAGTCACGCGAGAAAAAGCTTGATAAATATTCTTAGGGCCTCCACAGACTAGGCCAATTGTTATCGATAACTATTTAGTTTGTCGATGATAAAAAGTTGTCGATAACAAAAAAGCCAGTGTGTGAAGCTAGTCATCGATAAGTAAGGGCCTTAGTTATCGACAACTAGCTTCACACACTGGCATTTTTGTTATCGACAACGTTTTATGATCGACAACTAAATAGTTGTCGACAACTATCTCTCTAGTCTGTGGAGGCCCTAAGACATATTTCCCTAAATAGCTTAATGGTGCTACTGTGAAAGCCTAGCTATTCTTGATATATAAATTCTTGATTTCTGCTAATTCTGTGTGGAATATTTACTTTTCACCTTGACCTAGCTTCTTCGCGCCAACATAAGGCCTCAACATCCCTTCGCCAACCTTCTCTATCAGCCCTGCAGTACCCACGGCATCATTATACGATCTCCATCCTGCTCTTTCCTTCTCCTTTTCTACCGTCCATCTTTTAGATGCCGTTAATTTGCAGCCACAAAAATGTAATTATTTTTGGTCCGAACAGACGCGGTGGCACGAAACTACTTCATGTCCTATGTCTCTTCGAGATAAACCTAATGATATAATATCGAACTATTTACAGTTAACGTAACATTAAATGGCATCAGTGTATGTCTTCATTACCTGCGAAGTCTGCGAATAGCCCTCTTTAGCTTGGTTTGTTTATTGCCCCGTTTCAGACCACGCGATGTTACTCTAGAGAATTTTTCTTTCAAATTGAATCATGTTCACTTGCGTATGAACGCATAATCTTTAGACAGACAAAGAGAAAATATAGGAGGAAATATCACATGATCCCAAATGGGCAATTTGCATACGAAGCCGGCTATATATCAAACACGCAACAACTACTCGTGGGGGAGGGAGAGAGGTTTCCCTTGTACTTATCATAAGATTACTACAACTTAAGAGTAGGTCAAGGTGTTTTCCCATTTAAAACATTGCTTTCTTATGCTAATACGTATGGCAATAAACGTTTCAGGTAGAAATTCTGGATGGTTGACTTCAGTGGGTGGGTCGGGTGAGAAGTAGGCTCGATCACCAACCGCTGTTCGGGATAATGAGCCCATGCTGCTCCGGGCGGCTCCCCCGAAGGCTCGAGAAGGCACATCACGGAACGTTGTGCTAAGCCAATTTGGACGTTCGAAACGTACTATACAATACACATAACTCGATATACTTATGTCAGAAATTTTATATTTAAATCATGTGGTGCCATAACGTGAAGTCTCCGGCGAAATTGGATCAAAACCAACATGACCAGTCCGTGACTAAACAAAACAACTAACTTTAGCGCTGCATACACGGTTGGTCGCTTACGCGTTCAACCGTCTCTTTTCCGGAAGGAAGGAGCCGAGCCTCGGAGTGCCTAGGTGGGGGAGCTCTTAGGACTTCCGATAATACCGCCTGATTTTGGGATGCAAACAACGAATCGAAGCGATAGACCAACCCTTTTCAAGCCTGAGGTGAAACTTTTGTCAGACAAAAATAAGAAACAAATATGTAGTCCAACCAAATATAAACCCATGTTAGTTACATTGATCTAAGTTAAGCAAAAGCCCATGCAAAAGTTACCATGCAAAAGTGATGGGGGTGATCGTCGTACCTTTTGTGGGTTAGAATTCTTGATACCGCTTAGGGATGACCGCCGTAAGAGTTTATCCCGATGCCTTTTAGGGTATTAAGCCGGAAAAAGCTATGGCAGGAACTACTGTGTGGCATGGAATTTTCGCGGGAACTAATTTTCGCGAAATTCGCGGGTTTTCCAACGATCCGCGAAAATTAGATCCCGTAAAAATAAACTCCTGCGTAAAAAAATCCCGCGAAAATTTGCTCTATTTATTTAGAGTGCTGGATTTCAATTAAATTGACTTGAAACAATATTATAAGTACCGTAGGTAAAATACCGGATAGGAAACTGCCCGAGATCCGTGAAAGTTTGCTTCCAGAGGTAAGTCTGAAATCCAAATTCGCGAAAATTTGTTCCCGCGAAACGCAAAAAGTCTGCAGTCCGCGAAATTAAACTCCCGCGAAAATTTCATGTTACACGGTAGTTTTATTTTAGGGGTAAAAATGAACCACACTCACAACAAAACTAGATTCTGGTACCTTTTAGGGGTTCTTTTGAAAACTTTCCGGCCGACGATCACCCTCGTCACTTTTATATGGGAGTACCCCTGGGGTAGATTACGTTTTATGGCAAGTTCAGTACTCCGTAACAGTAATCATTATTCGAGCCCGCTTCGTTCACATTGTACCAGCACAGGTTGGATCCGTGCAGGTACAGTTTGGATCCGTGCAAATTTTACACTTGTTCACACTGTCCCGGTATTGCATGTCCGAATCTTTAAAAATGGCGTCCCCGGTACGAAAACGGAACCGTTCAACCTGTTCATATTGTGCCGGTAGAACGAAAACGGAACCGTTCAACCTTTTCATATTGTGCCGGTACAACGAAAACGGAACCGTTCAACCTGTTCATATTGTGCCGGTAGAACGAAAACGGAACCGTTCAACCTGTTCATATTGTGCCGGTACAACGAAAACGGAACCGTTCAACCTTTTCATATTGTGCCGGTACAACGAAAACGGAAAACCGTTCAACCTGTTCATATTTGTGCCGGTACAACGAAAACGGAACCGTTCAACCTTTTCATATTGTGCCGGTAGAACGAAAACGGAACCGTTCAACCTGTTCATATTGTGCCGGTACAACGAAAACGGAACCGTTTCAACCTTTCATATTGTGCCGTAGAACGAAACGGAACCGTTCAACCTTTTCATATTGTGCCGGTAGAACGAAAACGGAACCGTTCAACCTCATATTGTGCCGGTACAACGACGTTCACTGTTATATTGTGCCGGTAGAACGAAAACGGAACCGTTCAACCTGTTCATATTGTGCCGGTACAACGAAAACGGAACCGTTCAACCTTTTCATATTGTGCCGGTACAACGAAAACGGAACCGTTCAACCTGTTCATATTGTGCCGGTAGAACGAAAACGAACGTTCAACCTGTTCATATTGTGCGGTACAACGAAAACGGAACCGTTCAACCTGTTCATATTGTGCCGGTACAACGAAAACGGAACCGTTCAACCTTTTCATATTGTGGCCGGTACAACGAAAACGGAACCGTTCAACCTGTTCATATTGTGCCGGTACAACGAAAACGGAACCGTTCAACCTGTTCATATTGTGCCGGTACAACGAAAACGGAACCGTTCAACCTGTTCATATTGTGCCGGTACAACGAAAACGGAACCGTTCAACATGTTCATATTGTGCCGGTACAACTTTAGACCATTACGGATCCAAAACTGTACTTGCACCTGGAACAGGTACAAACTTGCATGGATAGGTGGTCCGAAACCTGTCCGGATAGCAGTTATAGTGTGAACGGAAGGCCTATCCGTGCAAATTTTGTACCGGATCCAAAGTGTATCCGGTACAATGTGAACGTAGCCAGTTAAACTTGTGTGTAAAAAGCAAGCGAAGTTTAAGATATATCGCTTGCGGAGTAGTGACAATTAATCGCAGAAATATCACGCGTTATGCACACGAAATAAAATGGCAAGCGTTGTTCCTCATGAGTTGAAGTTCATTTTCAAATAGAGAAAAATGTCAAAAAAGAACTGGGGTAATACTTCAACGGTTCCCCTTCGTTCACATTGTACCGGCACAGGTTGGATCCGTGCAAGTTTTACACTTGTTCACACTGTCTCGGAATTGTATTTTCATTTGTTCACACTGTACCGGTCCATAATCGTTTTTACCATGTTACTCATGGGGGGAAGGCGCATGTATATAGACTAGGAATAATTACAGACGCCTCAAACTGATCCTCCATGTTTGTTTTCGCAAAGTTTGATGGGACATAGCTATTTGATTATTATACCGATAAACTTATGGGACCTGACAAAATCAGTCCGGGTGGTAACATATCCAGTACCATAACATACCATCAAGGGGAGAGTAACAATCAATCGCGTTATGCAACCAGAAACCGGAGCATTAGGGGTTGACCATTTAACTTCTGAGGGGGGTGGGGGGGGGGGGGTTTGGGGGTATCCTGCAAGCACACTTGTACAAAAAAATTCGTGCAGGCAACTGCCGAAAACTTCCTACAAGACACTACCTGATGGGCTGACACATCATGCACACACATGCCCCAAGAAACAAATTCCTCAGCTTGCGCATGAACGGGTTTGAAATAAAATTCCCGCCTATAACAAATCACCCAACCACCCAAATTTTGCGTCCGCAACAAATGTCGCGTGCGCGGACGAACAGGGAAATATTTTGGGAAACATTGAAACTTACAAATGTTTCCGTAACAATGTTTCCTCGTTTGCCACGACCTTTTAAGAGCTAAATCTAGCTAACTGGGCCATGGGGGGGGGGGGGGCTAATAATCGTGAACTGTCTACATCCGACATTGGAGGAAATCATTCAAACACCTGAAAAGTGGCCGCTCAATATAAACGTAGTTTCAAATTTTAGGAAAGCCAAAAGTCGTTTATCCGGCCACGGAAGTCAAATGAATAAATAAATTGGAGAGATTACAATACCATAACTTTATTATACCCTATTCAGAACTCCATTCTGGCTCTTTTTCAGGTAATCTCTTTGAGAGAGGCTTATTTTAATGGAAAAGCCAAGTACATAGAGACCAGAGGTGAAGAAAAGGTTGAGTACAGTATATTATTTCAGTAATATAACCAATTAGTTGCGGCAAATTCTAAACCTTCGTACAATCTACAGAATTCAAATTAATTTTACCCACAAATATAAGGTGTAGAGTATAAAGTATTGTCTATTTACTTGACGTTTTAATGTGGAACTTCTTTACCACGGGACACGAAGATGATTTATATGTTCAGCGAAAGCTGTTTTCTGATCAAGGAAAACTGGACTTTTCCCTAAAGGACGTTCGCGCCCATTGCTAGTGCGCATCCTTACTGCGCACGCTATTCATGCCGCACGCACGCGCCACGTCATGCATCCAGCGCGCGCACTGAGAATTAAACTGGACAAATATAGTGCTGGAGGCCGCTTGAATACCTTGGCGAGGATTTTACTCTCTTGGAAACACGGTGACCCCTGTTTTTCTTTTCATAGATCACTTCCTTTATTGATTCTCTCCATTTTAACAAAAAACAAAAAATTCTGAACGTGAGAAGTTTCGATTATTTCGCTTTTCTACTAATTTGTGATCAAATTTTTCTGCGAATGCGGGTGGTGCATAACTTAAAAGTATCCTACTGTAAGGCTAATTTCTACCTGAAGGAATGACATCAGCTGCAAAAATTTACTCAATAGGCCTATATGCATTGAAATCAACACATCCATCTTATCTAGAGTTCTCCATTTTACATTAATATTTGCTGATAGCAATGAAACCGATATCGCCTTACATGACAAAAAGTTCTAGAAACACTATGGTCTTCAATGCACTTTATCTCCGAAACGAGCACGGTGAGTTGGTCATTATCTAACTGCAGCAAAAGTTTAAAAAAATCTGAACGTGGGAAGAATTAAGGAGTGGGAACCCTAAGCAGCGAGCGGCGAAGCACTGTTTCTTGGTCAAAAACCCATCACCAAGAGTTCAATAGTAAACCTGCGATTATCGTAGGTTACTAGGTAACGTTACTAACCATGACGTGATGTTCGATTGGTGTGCTGTTTTCTGATTGGACGATAAGCATCGGAAATCTTCGGCTACGTTTACGAGGATTTGCCGAAAACAAGACTTGTTCGCTCGAGGGCGGGAGTTACTTTGTCTTGCAGCGTTGTTTTAGGGACCTGTCATTTATTAGAGGGGGGGGGGGGGGTGTCATTTATTAGAGGGGGGAGCGGAGGGCTGGGGCAAATTGCCCAGTATGCTACAGGAAAAAAAATACAACCCTCCCCCTCGTGTGATACGGAAAATTTATGAAACCCCTACTCCGCGATAATATGCATCAAATAGAGCAAGCTTTATCTTGTTCACAGAAAGCTTGTTGCTCTCGCTGTGTGATACTTTTAAAACACAAATCATGGGACATAGGGACTTCTCTTAGATCTCCCTCTCTTGGTTAAAAGTATTTAATATCAACATTTCACTAATGCCCGTTAGGTTAGTCGTCAGGTTGGACAGTAATAAAATTGCAAATTTTTTCTGTGCAAAGGACCTTTTTTTCGATTTTAAGTAAACAGAAATGTGTACAAAAAGGTATGGCCCTCCCAAACTCCTGGCTTAATTTTTGGCAACCCTCCCCTTTTTGGTTTCATAAAATCTAATGACCAACCCCCCCCCCCCCCCCCCCCTACCCCTACCCCCCTCTAATGAACGGTCGACTCCCCATTAGAATGTATCT
>MU827322.1:784735-901414 GCA_029204205.1 Desmophyllum pertusum
AAGTTTTTTGAAAGTGTCAGGTACGGAGCGTGTTCGAAGTAAAACAGGTGTTATTAATATTTTTTTTCAAATGATAACACAGCGTACCATCACTTATTAAAGGATGGCAGAACAAAAAGTAGTTGCAGTTGGGAGGGAGGGAGGGGAAGGGGAGGGGGGCGGGGGGAATGAATGGTAATAGGAAGAAAAAATGAGAACATCATCAAGGGCAAAAAAGATGAGGAGAAGGGGCAGGGGGCACATCACAAACATCCATCATAATGGTGAACATACTTATGACTCCCCAACCCCTTTTTTCAAACCACAATTTGTCCCCCCCCTCCCTCCCTGATTGACGACAGAATTTTTTTCACAACTATCTTAGTCTGTGTCGTCATTGAGGGGACGCCGAGGTGTACATCATGATACAGAGACAAGTGGAGGGAGGCCACATGGGGGAGGCATGTCATTCATTAGCAGATGACAAACCTGTGGGAGACGACAAGGCAGCATTGGGTCCTTTGGCAATTTTGCCCAGTATGTCTACAGGAAAACATAAATACAACCATTCACTGAGAATTCCTTCTTCGTGTAGATCCACGGAAATTTATAAAGTGTTAGAGATTTAGGAACACCTCACTACTCCGCGATAATACTGCCATCAATAGAGCAAAAAGGCTCTTTCAATCTTGTTCACACAGTAAAGCTTGTTGCTCTCCGCTGGGTGACCTTTTACATTTGTGTTGATACTTTAAAAAAACAAATCAATGGGACCATAGGGACTTCTCTTAGATCGTCCTACTCTATGGTTAAAAAGTATTATATTTCATAGTAAAACATGTGTGATCACTATTAATGCCGTATATAGGTTATGGGTCGTCATGGATGTTTGGTCACGTAATAAAAAATATAAAATTGAAATAATTTGTGTATCTGTGCATAAGGACCTTTTTTTCGGTATTATTAATCCTAGTAGAACCAGAAATGTGTATAAGAAAGTATGCTGCCATACCCCAAACTCTGCGGTTAGCTTTCGCCCATTTAGTTGGCGACTGCTGGGGGTGTGTACAAAAAAAGGTATACCTATGGCCCTCCCCAAACTTCCTGGCTAAATTTTGGCAAACCCACTCCCCGTTATTAGCGTATTCATAAGAGAAATCTAACTGACCCCCAACCCCCCCCCCCCACCCCCCCCCCCCACCCCCCCCCCCCTATACCCCCATTTGCACCAGCCCTACCCCCCACCTCTAATGAACGGTCGAATCCCCATTAGAATGTATCTCGGGTCTCATCTCCATGTAATCGTCTCCATAGAAACGTCTTAGGAACGCGTCCACGTTATCTGACACGCCAGGATATTGTCGATTGTTTGTCGTGACTTGAGTGGACTTGCCAAACCACTCTTCAGGGGAGGGGTACATATCAACAAGGCATTGTTGCGGCTCGATGGGCTTCACAGGCAGGAGTTTCTCCATTTCTTTGAGAATCTTGCTGTCGAAGAGAGTGTCGCTTTCAAGGCTATTGTCCCCTTTGAAATGACGCCCGGGTATCTACTGCAACCGTTGGAGCAAAGTGCGGGTACACTCTACTGACTGGCGGGTTTGGTTTTCCACGCCACGAAGTATCTTGGACCCAAAATCTGCTGCATGAGCCAGAAGCTGGCGTATCTGTCGTTGTCGGCTTTGTGAATTACGACATCCACGTCTTCCGTGTACGGAATGGACGTTTGGCTTCTCACTGCACCAAGGAGTGTACCATACGCGATACGATATTCAATTCCAACTTGATTCATAGCATCACTGTCGCGGTCAACATGTCATCCATGATTACAGCGCAACAGATCGGAAAGCCATCGGCTGCTGCCAACGTGTTTAAGCGCGGTGTTGAAGGGTTTTCGGGACAGAACTCTTTGTTATAAGCGCACTTGGTCCATTCGATTTTGTCTGGACGCACGATGCGTAAAATGCTGTGGTATTTGCCCGAGCGTTGAATAATCAATGAAATCTCGACTGCCCTTCCAGCATACCGCGATCAGAGTACGTGAGCGCATGCGTGAGGAAGCAGTTTGACAATTTGGCTATTTTCAGGGCTCCATTCGACCTCACGAAGAAATCGAGATGGCTCATACTTCCACACTCGGGGCGCCACCTTAAGGACAGGAACGCTTCTTTACGGAGAACAAATGCTGTTTCTGCGATATTACACTCTTGATACCATCCTAGACTTTCACTATCATCATCAGAAGCTATCGAGCCAAAATTGCGAATAATCATTGTCCAGTTTTTTACCAAAAATCTACAAGCGCTTTGTTCGAGCAGTTTTTTGGCTTTATCAAATCCTTCTACTTGCATCTCAGTGGTTGCTCCCGTTGCCGCATCGTACTCCGCATGCTCGTCTAGAAATTCCGTTAGCTTCAGTAATGCTTCGCGGTCTTCCTCAGCCAGGCTTAGTCACGCCACGAGATTTAAGCGTCGATTGCAACTTATGGGGAACCATCAAGACGTACCTTAACAACATCTTTCGTTAGCCTTGCCTCTACGTTTTCTTTTGGCTCGTAGTCCCATCCAAGGATCTCCACTGAGGACATCCGGACGCTTTTGTGAAGGGCACGGCTTCGCTTTGCCTTCAGCTGCAGTAAGAGGAATGCCAGGCAACAAACCAGAACAATCAACAGAAAAATCTTCTGCGTCTTTTTGAGCATCGTTTTACCTTAGCGCAGAAAACTTTCAAAACGTCCTGAAAAGGAACCAAATTAAATAAAAGAAAGTTTTAATGAACATAGTTACAGTGACGATATGCAGATCATTGGCTGAGATGTGATTACTTTAGTTTTATAACAGCTAGCTTTTTCCCATTTGGATCTAGGGGAGAGGTCGTTGGCCACCTTCGCTCCCATCAAATATTAAAATTTAAGCTTATTTTGATGATTTGGTAAGGCAAAATAAGCCTAAATTGATTACCGCGTTATAATACCCTCAGGTATGGTAAACATTCAGCCAGATACTTAGGGCCACTACTATGGTCAAAACTTACGAAAAAAGAAAGAATGCACAGTCTCTAAATGTCTTCAAAAGTTTATTATTTACTTATCTTCTATCTCTTTAGTGTAGTTTTTAATTAGTGTCACCAAGGGACGGACCATTATTATTATTATTATTTTTTTTTTTTTTTTTTTGGGGGGGGGGGGGGGGATGAGAAATGTTCAAAAAAAATTGTTTGCAGAGCCTGAAAAGACAAAAATAAATTGTTTGCAAACCATGATACCGTAAAAGCTCTATTAAGCCCCCAGGGGGCTTATTTAATTTCAGGCCTCAAGAAGGGGGGGGGCTTATTAGAGAGGGGGGCCTTAATAGAGAGGGGGGGCTTATTTCAAATCATAAAATTTTCAAGAAAATTCACATTAATTTTTTCAAACTTTACTATATACATCGCTAAACTAAAACAGAACAAGAAATTGGTTATGTATGACCGTCTTACAAAGGGAAACGTCATTTATACCCTAACTCGACGATAGATCTGGAAATTAAAGACCTCGTTTCAATACAAAGCGACTGAAACGCCAGAAAATGTTGCTTAAAAAGTCATTAACATCAGCCTGACGGAAGGAGGGGGGAGAGAGGAGGGGGGGCTTAATAGAGAGGGGGGGCTTATTACAAAATCTGACTTCCAAAGGGGGGCTTATTAGATAGGGGGGCTTAATAGAGAGAGGGGGGCTAAATAGAGCTTTTACGGTATGTGTATTTTAAAAAATGTTTGCAGAGAAGTCAGATAAAAGCTATAAAAAAAATGTAAACTACAAGTAACAACTCTTGTTTACAAATTTAACTAAGGACCTTCAAATTGAACAAGCACAAACAATATACCCAGCTGGGCATTTCAAAGTGGTCATTTTATAATATTAAAAAGCAAGTAATAAATTAGTTAATAGCTGATCTTTTTCTGATAAACAGTAATTTATTCAGTGGCAATTAAAATATCAAACACTATTTTTTACATTTTAACTTTATAAATTTCTGTCAAAACTCAATTCCACAAATTCTTCAAACTCAGCTACAAGTCACACATATTTCTTGAAAAGCCCATCGCTTACGCGAACAAACACTGAACATTGCTGAGAAAGCTTTATCAGTTTTTGTGTGTATGACATATTCTATGACATTCATGAAATATTATTACTGTTATACTAAAAAATAACAGACAAAATGATTTGAGCAGGCCTTGACATCCATTACATGTTGATGTTCACTGACATCTTCCCACATTTATCAACGTTTTGATTTTGAAAAATAAAATCATGTCTTTCAAAACAATATGTATGAAAAAATGATCAAAAGGTTGTGCTCTAAAGAAAGCAAAGGCGGTGGTCTAAAACTTTGAAATAGTTTTGTTCACGCAAATCTAGTTATATAATATTGCTGTAAGCACTAAAAATACCTCTCATTTTACACTTGATCGAGATCGATTTTTTTGACGAAAATATCTCATGAAAAATGCTGAAAATAGCATTTCCGAGCTTCTAGATTTCAAAATTTTCTGGGGGGCAGACCCCACTACAGGCTCGCGCCTTTGGCAGCCCCCCATCATGATGATCTCGGGCTTTAAAGAGAAAAAGGGCCGGCTACGTCCCTGAGTCATTTATTTCTGTAACACAAAACAAGAAACTCTTTATTCATTCGGTAGTTGCGCAAAAGTAGCACAAATAATGATTCCTATTAAATGCTTTTTTTAATATGCAATGGGGCAATGCTTCCTAATTAAAACAACAACAATGTTTTATCCTGTCACAATTCCCCAATTGGCTTGCTCATGCATGATCTGACAATAATTCATAATTTATTATATAATGAGCTATCAGAAAATAGCACCTATTATTAAATTAAAACAGATTGGGAGATGAAACAGACATGAACGGCGCTTTCACTGAGGAGCTTTCTGCATTTTATTTAATAGATCCATTGTATACAGATGACAATTTCGAGTACAAATGTACAATATTATAAACTTTATAAAGTTCAATATATTCCAAATATTGTCCTCGAGTAATGGATCAATAGCAGAAAGCTTGTCAGCAGATGAGTCACTGTCTGTTTCTTCACTGTCTGTGCTTGTTTCAGATTTGTTAAAAAAAAATTGTTTGCAGGAAGGTGCTTTTGAAAAAAATTGTTTGCAGAGGCACATAAATTAAAAAAAAATTGTTTGCAGAGAAACATTTCTCATCCCCCCCCCCCCCCCTACCCCCCCCCCCCCCCCCCCTCCAGAAAAATAATGATCCGTCCCCAAGTAGTGTGTACAACGCTAGAACGACTGACACTTTAATAAAGTTTTTGCAAAAATCTAATTGGTACATGGCGTGATGTTATATAAAAATGTAACCCAATGAAAAGGCAATGTTTCTTCTAGAAATATATGCAATAGAATTTTAACTACGAAATTTGAGAGCGCCAAACGAAAGTACCCCAGAGGTTAACCTGCGATCATGCGCTTCGTTTTTTCCGAGGCGAAAGTCGGCGTTCTCTTTTCTTGTTGGGTTAATACCACGAGGTTCAAAAATTACCTTTCCGTGCATGTAATGATATGCAGATTGATACAAGTCACGCAAGATAAAGCTTGATAAATATTCTAATGGCCTCCCATGACAGACTAGAGAGATAGTTGTCGAGAAGTATTTAGTCAGTCGATCATAAAAAGTTGTTGATAACAAAAAAGCAAGTGTATGAAGCTACAGTAGTTATCGATAATTAAGGAGGGGGGCATTGGGGTTTTACGGTTTTGGTCATTTTTTAGATCGGTTTTTCGGTTTGCACTCAAAATATCCGGTTTTTTCGGTTTTGGTATCCGTTGCGGTTTTCGGTTTTTTCCTTTTTTAACACTTGTTTTTCGGTTTTTATGAATAAGAAAAAGCGGTTTTTCGGTTTTGGTTATTCGTTTGCCTTGCTATATATAGTTCCTACGCCTCTTTATTTCACCTTGGTCAATCCGTGTAGGTTCACGTGGTGCGCCGCCTCCTTTGATTCAATAAAATGATCATTCAATATACTTTTTCGTTTCATATTTGATTGGGATGATATCTGTTTTTAGTTTTGTTCTACTAATGTGATGCGTTGAAGCAACAAGTATTTATTGAAAATGTCCCGTGGAAAACGCAGGAAATGGCATTTCCGAGACCCTAAATTTCAAAATTTTCTGGGGGGAATGCCCGCAAACCCCCCTAGTGGGGTGCGCCTTCGGCGCCTCTAAATAGTTTCTTCGTGAAAAAATGAAGATGCGAATGAACCTAACCAAAGGGAAGAAGTCAGTGAATCTGTTGATAATTATGAAGACAACGAAGTCGATGAAAGCAGCGATGAAAGAGGTGGGGCTAAATGTAGTTTTTAAAGGCACGTTAGAGACGGAAAACTCGTCTGACACGGGTTATCCGTCTCGGACGAGTTTCCCATCTCTAGTGTGAAAACGGCCAATGATTTCGAATAAAATGTCTTCATCCCTAAGTAAAACTATTAACGCCTTTATTTAATTTACTAAAGTATACGCCATATATAATAGCTATATTTCGCTGTTCATCAAGGGTTGGGGGGGTTGAGGTTTGTGAATTTGCGGTTTTGATCATTATGTTCGGCGGTTTTTCGGTTTTGAGCGATTTTTATTGCGGTTTTTCGGTTTTCACGTAAATTTTGAAACGGTTTCCGGTTTCTAATAGGCCCCAATGCCCCCCTCATTAAGGCCCTTAGTTATCGAAAACTCGCTTCACACACTGGCTTTTTATGATCGACTGACTAATGCACTAGTCAATTGAAACCCCGGCCCCCCGACCCCCGGGACTGGACGGGGAATTAACGGGGTAAGGCCGGGGATTTAACGCGCATTTAACACCGCGAAACCACGGGAGACGGGGAATTTAACACGTGTCTTCAATGAGCGGGGCATTTTGGCGGGGATTTAACGCTGCACCGGAAGTCGGGGATAACCGGTGTTCCCTCCCGTACATTTACTTTCTTCTTATGCCCTACCACGAACCATGAAAATGGAAAAGAACAATAAAATAGATTGCATGTGATGGTACAAAATTTCAAAACACACCGTTTTGAATGCCCGTTGTTTTTCGTGTGCTTGGATGAAAACGGAGACCTTTGATAACGCTGGTGCTGTTTTTCAATCGTTTTAGTGTGGACCATAAAATAATAATAAAAAATAACTCCCACAAGCCTTGTTTATTTAGACAGAGGAGCCCTTGCCCTTCGTAAAATTTCTGAAAGTATTCGCAAACCTTCCGGGTGATCTTCGAAAATCTTCGGAAGTATTTGGAAATATTCGGTAAACTTCGGAAGTCTTTGTATAAAGCTCGGAAATCTTCGGAAGACTTTGGTCAGTCTTCGGCAATCTTCGGAAGTCATCGGGTGATCTTAGGAAGCCTTCGATTGAACTTTGGCATACCCCGTATGACCGTCGGCAGTCGTTAGGGGTCTTCGTCGTTCTTCGTACTGACTTCAGAATTCTTCGTTTTTAATTTTCCCTGGTGTTACACTTGAACTGCACTGCTCTTAGCCAATCAGAATGGAGGAATTTTTCAAGTGTATTATTAATGTATCACTGCAGTCTGTTGTTTCGTCATGAACTTGTATCAACGCATTTCCAAAGACTTGCGGAATGTTTATTTTCGCATCGATTTCTTGGTACAGGACTTTCACTTTGTTTCTTACACCCCGCTATTGCCAAACTACGTCCCGAGGGTTGACTGTATAGAAAGTGCGCCAGATGAAATAGAATTATTCAAACAGTGGAACGATCTATTGAAGTTAAGAAGAATGTTTAATTTAATGATGCCACAACTCAAAATTGAGAATTTTTAAGCACCCGGGCCTTATGGGCGGGGATTTTAACAGTCAACATCCCCCGATGACCGGGGAATAAGTCAAAATTTAACACTGTACAAATGTTACTTTCCCCGCTGTGTCCCGGGGGTCGGGGGCCCGGGGTTTCAATTGACTAGTGCATAAATAGTTGTCGACAACTATCTCTCTAGTCTGTGGAGGCCCTTAGACATATTTCCCTAGCGTAATGGTGCTACTGTGAAAGCCTAGCTATTCTTGATATATAAATTCTTGTTTCTGCTAATTCTGTGTGGAATCTTTACTTTTCACCTTGACCTATGTAGCGTCTTCGCACCAACTGGCACATAAGGCCTCAACATCCCTTCGCCAACCTTCTCTATCAGCCGCTGCTGTACCCACATCATTCCATGATCTCCATCCTGCTCTTTCCTTCTCCTTTTCTACCGTCCATCTTTTAGATGCCGTTAATTTGCAGCCACAAAAATATAAATTATCGAACAGACGCGGCGGCACGAAACTACTTCCATATGTCCTATGTCTCTTCGAGATAAACCTAATGATATAATATCGAACTATTTACAGTTAACGTAACATTAAATGGAATCAGTGTACTTATACATTACCAACCTCGATTCCAGGCTCTCTCTCCTTTTCCTCCTTTGTCGTTGAGTAGAGAGACACCTGGTTGCGGCTGGTCACGTGACTATGCGGTTACAACAATACCGCAGGGAGGGTGGGTCTTTGAGGCCGTTTTGTCAAGGTGAACAATAATCACTAACCAGGGGATCGAAGGGGAAAATCGAGCTTGGTTCAAAATGGAACAGCATTTTATACGGCAAGATTATGTTAAAAGTGAAAACAGGCTATTTGTATGGAACGTTTGTTTTTATTCTTTACAACTTCATGACATGAACATGTATACGTGACGGATATTTTCGAGCCACAAAAGCAGCGGCGCGAAAATTACGAGAATGAAAAATTCGCCTTGCGAACACAAAATTTATAAGCTACCGGCTCATTTAATATAACGATGAACCATCGACTTCATTCACTTTTACACTAAGTAGACAGGTTCATGATCGTAAAGCTAAACGAGGTTGTAGACCAGACACCTTGGTCTCAAACCAACTTTGAAAACAACAATAAGCTTGGCGAGCTCGTTCACAGCTGACCCTGCGAACTCACTAAATTAAAACACAACGGCATTTATTTACAAAGTCATTTGGAGCGAAATAGTCCAAATTTTAGGATAAAAGAGTAGCTTACTATTTTCTCTAACTGATTCTGTGTTAGTTTTTACCGTAATATAATTTTCTGGTGTCAAAAAATCTACAACAACAACCGCTCGAAGCGGTTCCTTGAAAATCAACAACCTTGTACGGCACGAAATATGTCAAACGGACTGTACGAAGGAATTTTTTTCCATCGGCAGTTTTTGCAAGGAATACAAATTAACGATCACTTAAACTCGTTACCTTAAAAGCTGTTCACATACCAAGCTTACATGTAAACTTAATTCTTGAAATGATCGGCTTTCTTCCGTGGACAAAATTCCGTTGTAAAACGTCCCATCGATCGTCGTAGTTGTGCAGTTCTGAGAATTACGCAAGCAGTTTCCGAGAAAAGATTATCGCAGTAATCTTCGCAAACGGCCTGGCAAAGCCTGTAGAAGCTTGACTAATAACCACATGTAAGCATATGTACAAACTTTTTTGGTGCTTCTTTTCTTGCGAGTTGTTTGAAGACCTGCTGCGTCTGCGAGTTGCGACTCAGAGTCAACGCTCTCACCCTCTCATGGTAGATTTGTCACAGAAACAACTCTAAACACTCTACCACCCCTCCCTCCGAATATATTTTTTTACCACCCAGAATTTGGGTGGTCACGTGACCAGCCGCAACCAGGGTATCTCTACTCAACGACAAAGGAGGAAAAGGAGAGAGAGCCTGGAATCGAGGTTGATACATTACCTGCGAAGTCTGCGAATAGACCTCTTTAGCTTGGTTTGCCCGTTTCAGACCACGCGATATTTTTATACTCTAGTAGAACATTTTACAGTTCTGTGAAATGTAACCAAGCCTCTGTATAAAAGGGAGAACAACAGAATAATTAACCGGGCAAGGCCCTGGGCCGAGCCCGGTTAAATCGCTTGTGGGTTTTTTTAAGCGGCCGACGCCCATAGCGGCCGCTTCTAGAAATGGACTGTTTTTTTAAGCGGCCGATGCCCATCGAGCCGCTTCAAGAAATGGACGGGTTTTTTTCACAGTCACTAGCCCTAGCCCTCTTCACGGTTGACATGATGTTATCGCATCTCGGTCTAAAATTAGCCAGTAGAGAATTTCTCTTCCACAGGCTTTCTGTAGTGTCGTGTAAGTGCGTACATGTATTGAGTTTATTACAGGAATCGCATTGAAAAAAGCAAAGACAAATGTCCCACAGCAGTGAACAGCAGTGTTGTTGCAAAATGTGCTAAATTTGGCGGTGTGACCTTTGCGCGCTATTCGATCCCAGCGGGGAATCGGCTTCCGGTTTCACGCAAACTGCGGACTTTAGCGAGACTGGCGTGACTACTTGTTTTTTTCGTAGTCACTGCACTTTCCCCAGTTGACATTGCATTGCATTGTCTAAAATTAGCCACTAGAGAATTTCTCTTCCACAAGCTTTCTGGATAATTTCTTCCTACTTTTAGAGAAAATTTCGATTTTCGTATCGTGTAAATGCTCTTTTCATGTTCTTTACAAAGAAACAAGCGAAATCCACACGGTTGACATGACGCAATCCGACAGTGTCTAAAATTAGCCACTGGAGAATTTCTCTTCCACAGTCTTTCTGTAGAATTTCTTTCTACTTAGAGAAAATTTCGATTTTCGTGTCGTGTCAGTACTCTTTTAAAGAAACATTCGAAATATTGAATTAGACAATGGAAAATAACAGGTTTTTCTTCATACAATTACAGTTAAGGCTGTCCATAATATGCTCGGCAACTTTTGGGCAACTTTTCCGATTTCGAGCAACTTTTTTTATTTGGAGCAACTTTTTTTATTTCGAGCAACTTTTTTTCTTTTGAGCAACTTCTCATTCTTTTACATATTAAAACAAATTAATAAACAGACCTGGGCCATAATACACTTTGCAACAGCATGCAGTAGAGCTGTAGAGGCGTAGAGAACATAGGGAGACAAAGGGAGTAGGGGTTTGTGGAACAGTGGTCTACCTGTGGTTATTTGAGAAGCCGATTCATGATCATGTGGTCAGCGGAATGAGCAGAGAATTTTTTAATTTTTTTTAATTTTTTTTTTAATTTTTTAATTTTTTAAATAGGTACTAGTGAGCAGCACACATTTTTTTTTAAATCTGCACGTATTTCTTGTGGGTGTTTTTGTTGTTCACACCCTAAATGGAACGTGATTTGTACTGTAAAGTTTAGGTATAAAATAAGTTCCCCTAACTATCTTGTATAATCCCTGACGAAGTGTGTAGTAATCACACGAAAACCGGTCGGATAATAAAACAAGTTAACAAGATTCGTTGCTGTGTGCTGCTCACTAGTACCTATTTAAAAAATAGCATCTTATTATCATAAATATGAAGAGAGAAAAAACATTGTAGCAACCTGAAGATTTTTTGAGCAACTTTTGAGCAACTTTTGAGCATCTTTTAGATTTTTGGAGCAACTTTTGAGCAACTTTCTGGGATATTTTGAGCATCTTTTTAAACATTTTGGAGCATATTATGGACAGCCTTAATTACAGTATGTCAATTTATTTACGAGGAAAAACGCATGAATGACCTTTGATCAAGAGGGGTTTTCCCATTACATTGTAAACGAAGCCGGGAGACATGCAAATAAATAGCCACTAGAGAATTTCTGTTCTGTTTTAATACATGCACCTCAAGCATTCAGGAGACATGCAAATAAATAGCCACTAGAGAATTTCTGTTCTGTTTAGTACATGCACCTCAACCAGTAAACGAACTATAAAACCCGGTCCCAAAAACATAATAGTTTTTCTTAACACAATTCCACAGCAATATATGTCATTCACAATTTATTTTCACGTTGAGCGAAAACACATTTTTTCCCTCGTTGAACATGAAAATTAACCACAAGAGAATTTCTCCGTCTTCCTTAGCATGATGCAATATTACATCAGGCAGTCACGTTTTTTCGTCACGCAGGTTCGTGTGTTGACTCTTTATAGGCCTTAGAGTCCAGTGACCGCGAGTTTACTCGAAGCGATCGAAGCAGAATTGTCAAACACAGCGCTCGCTTGTAAACAGGTGAATAAAATTACGTTTTACTTGGCTTGTGTGTAAGCTTGTTATTTTTTAATTTTCACGACTTACATAACAATCAACGTTATCCTATTCTGAACGTATGGGTTACCCTGTGGAAGACAAAAATGCTCAAAAACCAAACCCTGTCCAGCGGGACATTCCTATATAGCGTACACAAGGGAGAGCCCCCCCTCCCCCCCCCCCCCCCCCCCCCCCCCCCGAGGAAATCGGCCGCTTGTAATCCCTTCAGGGGATCTTGTTTCATGGTGACTAGCCTTAGACCCCCACTCGGCCGTGTCCGTCTGTTTGTTACAGGCATCGTTCTCAAGGCTGTACGAGCTGAAATATTTCCTGAAGTTTATCAGCGTACATGTATTGCGTTTATTACAGGAATCGCATTGAAAAAAGCAAAGACAGATGTCCCACAGCAGTGAACAGCAGTGTTGTTGCAAAATGTGCTAAATTTGGCGGTGTGACCTTTGCGCGTTATTCGATCCCAGCGGGGAATCGGCTTCCGGTTTCACGCAAACTGCGGACTTTAGCGAGACTGGCGTGACTCCTTGTTTTTTCGTAGTCACTGCACTTGCCCCAGTTGACATTGCATTGCATTGTCTAAAATTAGCCACTAGAGAATTTATCTTCCACAAGCTTTCTGGATAATTTCTTCCTACTTTTAGAGAAAATTTCGATTTTCGTATCGTGTACGGTACTCTTTTCATGTTCTTTACAAAGAAACAAGCGAAATATTTAACGAGACGAGGGGGTTTTCCCATTACATGGTAAACATGGCAGCCCAGTGCAGTATACGCATGATGTAATAGCTTGTAATAGAGACACCATTAACGTATCTAGCCGCGGGCAGAGTTGTAAAAGTTCGTATTATCCTGTATAGCTTTATTAGTGGGTGTTAAGACATCTATTCTTGGTAAAGGTAGGTGTTTCAAATGTTTATTTGGCTTTTTATAGTTGACGACATTTGGTTAGATATTACAGTTTTCTACGCAGTGAGTTTAATATTAAGATTGCTTTAGATAATTTGTGTTAAAAAAACCTATTACATGCACCTCGACCACAATATAGGATTTCTGTTTTGTTTTGGATTTTCAAATGTTTATTTTGCTTTAGTTGGCGGCATTTGGTTAGATATTACAGTTTCTACTCAAAAAGCTTAAACTAAGCTAGCCAAAACAACAACAGGGTATGATGCAACCCTTGTTTTTTCGTAGTGACTAGCCTTAGACCCCCACTCGGCCGTGTCCGTCTGTTTGTTACAGGCATCGTTCCCAAGGCTGTACGAGCTGAAATATTTCCTGAAGTTTATCAGCGTACATGTATTGCGTTTATTACAGGAATCGCATTGAAAAAAACAAAGACAGATGTCCCACAGCAGTGAACAGCAGTGTTGTTGCAAAATCGGTCAGTATAAAATGCAGACTGCAGACTGCAGATTGCAGACTGCAGACTGGGTATAAAATGCAGACTAGGTATAAAATGCAGACTGCAGATTGCAGACTGGGTATAACATGCAGACTGGGACCAAAACTGTCAATTCATGTTATTCGCGATTTATTTTCAATTTTAACTTTCCTCAGAGTCACACGTTCATCTTCCACGAAAAGTTTCCCTCTTGGCCCATGCCCGGTGTTCAGTTTATATCAGTCCATCGCGAAATATTTAATCCGGTACATTCAGAAATAGATCTCTGTGCCTGGTTAGTACAGGTCTTGTGTAATCATCGCCTTGAGTTAGTGACTAACGTGTTGTGAAAATAGGTCAAAACCCGGGGTCAAATCAAAACGAATTGAATGTTGTTATACATTAACACACCAGCCAGTCCCCTCTATATATGGAAAACTGAGCGAAAGGAATGGAAAAGACAGAAACAAATCCAGCCAAAGAAAATGAATACTGTGTAGCCTTTCAATGTTGTTGAGGCTAAGAAGGAAACTTTTCTCGACAAACTCGAAAAAGCGCTTGCGTGACACTGACGGCTACCCAAAGTGCCATTCAGTTTGTTGACCATGTGCTAGTAATCCATCTTGTTGTCGTTATTTTATAGACTGGTAAGCTATGAAAATGTACAAGTTAACATTGAAAATATATCCCATATTTAAAGCCCGGATTTAAAGACAAAGTGACAGTTTTCAACTCAGAAGGCGATTGCATGACTCCGGTAAGTTAAATTGAAAATAAATCGCGAATAACATGAATTGACAGTTTTGTCCCAGTCTGCATTTTATACCCAGTCTGCAATCTGCAGTCTGCATTTTATACCTAGTCTGCATTTTATACCCAGTCTGCAGTCTGCAGTCTGCATTTTATACTGACCGGTTGCAAAATGTGCTAAATTTGGCGGTGTGACCTTTGCGCGTTCTTCGATCACAGCGGGGAATCGGCTTCCGGTTTCACGCAAACTGCGGACTTTGGCGAGACTGGCGTGACCTGACTCGTCCCCAGTCGTCTCTCTTGTCTCCTATTAATATTTAACCTTTCCAGCATCCCCCAGTCCCTAGGACGCTCGCATATAATAATTAAGTAGGAGACTGAGAGACGGCTGGGGACGAGTCAGTGGCGTTTCAATTCTAGAGGGGTTTTCCCATTACATGGTAAACATGACAGCCCAGTATACGCATGATGTAATAGAGAGACACCATTCATTTGCTCTTCGTATCTATATCTAGCGATCATAGCGTGGGCAGAGTTGTAAAAGTGCGTATTATCCTGTATAGGTTTTGAAATAAGACTTTATTAGTGGGTGTTAAGACATCTATTCTTGGTAAAAGTAGGTGTTCAAATGTTTATTTGACTTTTAGTTGACGGCATTTGGTTAGATATTACAGTTTCTACGCAGTGAGTTTAATATAAATATTGCATCACGCAGTCACGTTTTTTCGTCACGCAGGTTCGTACTGTTGGGTGCAACTCAGAGTCCAGTGTCCGAGGGGGAGGAGAGGTGGATTGTTGTCCCCCCCCCCCCCCCCCAAGGTGATATCGGCCGCTTGTTAACTCCTTTAGGAGTTCTTGTTTTGTTGGTGTCGAACTCACCCGAGGTCCCCACTCGGCCAATGGGTAATGAACTCCTGCCTGACTAAAGTTTACAAGCGTATTGAGTTTTACTTGAAGAGAGTATTCCATTTCAAAAACGCGTTTATGAGTTTAAACTTTTCTACACAGAAATTGTCAACAGAGGTTTCGGCAGAAATAAGATAAAGACGGCCATTTCGTCATTCACGCAATGTGCAGGTCATTTCAGGTTGTACGTTGTACTCACAGACGAGAGGATTGTTTGCGCCGATCTTCTATTCCATTGCGTAAATTGCAGACTTTAGCGTGACTGGCGTGACTACTGTACTTTCTTGAGGTTTTCGCCAAGCAAGAAAGCAGATAAAATTTAAGCACCCAATTTAAATTTTACCCCTACGAGAAGACGTTGGACGGTGTTATAGTTGCTGAACGGGGCACGAGCCATCCTGGCCATCGCTTGAAGAGTTGATTTAGCCGTTATGCCGATTGAGCAGGACAAGCATTTTGTATTCCGGCTTTTCGTAGTGGCAATCGAGAAGACTTTCAATTTTTGAAAGGATTACTGATGTGCGATGGCACAATCATTTGGATTTTTATGATGCCAATAAACATGTACGCGAGACTGACGTCAAGTGCTTCGGTTCATTCCTTTGACAATTTGCATTGAATCCCGAGTTTAGCAATGAAATACTTTTTAAAAAACCTATCTTTATGATATTTCCAATAAGCTAACAGCCTTGACCAAGGAAGTAGAATTTCCATTTCAAAGACTCGTATGTGAGTTTCAACCACATAAATTTTGAACAGACTTTTCGAATGTCCATGTTGCGAGAAAGATCAGAAACTACAATAGATATCACCCTTCTAAAGATAGTTTTGAATATCACGCAAACCTCGGACCAAGGTCTGTTGTCCCGATGTTCATGTTGGGAGTTTTGATGACTTTAGCGTGACTGGCGTGAAGCAAGAAAGCAGAATTGAGCAACTGAGGAGAATTTAAATCCTGAGCTTAGCAATAAAATACTTTAGAAACGTATCTTTATAATATTTCCACAAGCAAGAACCTTAACCAAGGAAGAATAACTTTTATTTCAAAGACGTGTATGTGAGTTTAAACCCCGAAATGGCTCTTGCTATACATACATTTTAAACAGACTTTTCGCACTGTCTAACAATGGATCAGAAGAAGCTATTAACCTGTGCGTCCAATGTTGTTTATGCGTTAATCTGGCTGTGTGACCTTAACTTAGCGCGTTATTCGATCCCAGCGAGGAATCGGCTTCCAGTTTCACGCAAACTGCAGACTTTAGCGTGACTAAAACTACTGAGGAAATCAATTATTAACTTTGCCGCTGCCCGGTTTTAAGTTATATATTAACTTCTTGCTTACATTTGAAAATAAGGAAGGTTTGTATCACAACAAAGTTCACCACCAGCCTCACTTCTGTTCAAAGGCCTGGATTCTAAGCACACAACTGTGAAATGGACTAATATGAACGCATAATCTTTAGACAGACAAAGAAAATACAGGAGGAAATATCACATGATCCGAAATGGGCAATTTGCATACGAAGCCGGCTATATATCAAAACCCTTTCAGCAACACGCAACAACTACCCGTGGGGGAGGGAGAGAGGTTTTCCTTGTACTTATCATAAGATTACTACAACTTAAGAGTAGGTCATGGTGTTTTACCATTTAAAACATTGCTTTCTTACACTAATACTTATGGAAATAAACGTTTCATGTAAAAATTAAAATTACGTCCTACGGTTGGTCGCTTACGCGTTGAACCGTCTCTTCTCCGGAAGGAGCCGAGCCTAGGAGTAGCTCATATGACTTCCGATAAAATTTCCCGCTCCTGATTTTTGGTGGATTCAAACAACGAATGGAAGCGACAGATCAACCTTTTTCAAGGTGAAACTTTTTTCAGACAGAAATAATCGGTCAAATTTTCCAAGTGACTCAAAATCGAGGGAAATATAATTTTAGAGATTGAAAGTCTAAAAACCTTTGCGGGAGAACTTGCCTCCGGACTTCCATAAATTTGGCGCTCAGAGTCTAGTAAACCGGTCAAGTTTTTTCCTGGATCCGCGCCTGCCACCCTCGGGGAAATGGCACGTGGCTGCTTAATAGGGGTTGGCCGCTTAATAGGGATTTTATTTACAGTATTATGCTGATATTGGGGCTTTGATAGCTGGCCGTTTAATAGGGGTTGGCCGTTTAATAGGTGGCCGCCTAATATGGGTTCGACTGTACTTTGTCTGAAGCGTTGTTTTAGGGACCTGTCATTTATTAGAGGGGGGAGGGCTGGTGCAATTTTTTTTACCATGCAGGTGTATTTTTTGCATACCCTCCCCCAATTTGCTGAAGAAAAAACTACAACCCGCCATCTCGTATGATACGGAAAATTTATAACCCCCCACCCACCCACCCCACGATAATATGCATCAACGGCAGCAAGCTTTACCTTGTTCATAACAGAAAGCTTGTTGCTCTCGCTGTGTTACTTTTAAAAAACAAATCAAGAACAATATAAAAAACAGAACAAAGGAAAATACAAAAAAAAAAAAGGAAGCAACACAGTGAGGACAAAAATTTGAGAATCATTTGTCAGCTCATATCAGCAGATTTAGTTAAGTTCAAATGTGGTTGACGAAGTGAACGTAGAAGCTCTTACAAGCCTTTCCTCTAAACAAGTCAAGTGGCTAACTAGAATGGCAAAGAGCAGTTACTTGACGAAAAGAGCCATCACAAAAGTACAAGACTATGTAAAAGGTTTCATGGAAGATAGCGAAGAAGAACTGGATGAAAGTGAAAGTTCGTTTAATTCCTTCAAATTTTCTTCCCGAAACTTGGAAACTCTCACAGCGGGCAAGAATACACTGTTACCCTCTGACGTCACAGTTTTTGCAAATGTTGCCCGCTCATCACTTTTGGCGGGAAACAGTTTCTTTGTTAGCTGTCATGTGACATGACCAGGAATCAACCAATGAGAGCGTGCGTTGTATCGGTAGCTATACAACAGTGGATGATAGTGACAGTTTGACAGAGGATGAAGAGTGAATGTGTAGCTTATCTGAAGAGTGTAAAATATAGTGATGCTAATTAAGTGGTATAATTTGTACTGTCACACTTGAGAATGTGAAGCATGTTCATGTGAACATAAATTTAGGCTGGTGCAAATGGGGGGAGGGGGGAGGGTCATTAGATTTTATGTGACCAAAAAGGGGGGTGGGGGTGGGGGGGGGGTGGGTTACCAAAAATTAGGCCAGGAGTTTGGGGAGGGCCATATCTTTTTGTACACATTTCTATTCACTTAAAATTGAAAAAGGTTCTTTGCACAGTAAACATTTGCAATTTTATTACTGACCAACATGAGTGAACTGTTTTATATAAAATACTTTTAACCAAGAGAGGATGATCTAAGAGAAGTCCCCATGTCCCATGATAATGTTTTTAAATATATTAATAGTTTCGTTTCTGATTGAGGTCACGTTACTCGAATTGACCAATTAGATAGCGCTCTTAAAATAGCGCTCTTAAAATAGCTCAGCTATGGACTGAAAACTTAAAATAGATTTCAAAAAATTATCAATGGAAGAGACCCATGTATGGGGGAATACTTCTCTTAGATCATCCTCTGTTGTTTTAACATATTAATCATAACTTTTTAATATCAAGAACTGTTTCTTTCTGTCAGAACCAACTGCAACAATTTGCTAAATAAATCAACCATAAAGACTGAATGTTGTTTACTTCCACCCCACCTCTAATGAACGATCGAATCCCCATTAGAATGTATCTCGGGTCTCATCTCCATGTAATCGTCTCCATAGAAACGTCTTAGGAACTTGTCCACGTTATCCACGTTGTCCACGTTATCTGACACGCCAGGATTAGTTGTGGCAAATCTTAAAACTACAATCGCATATAAAATGTTATAGTTCAGTGAAGACTACAAAATTTCAAATTTATTTACATACTTTATTGACTTTCCCCAAGGGGGCTTTTCAAAGACAATATACAATCATCTTATTTTACCAAAAAAAAAAAAAGATAAGGTGTAGATTACTAAGTATAAAGCGTTGACGTTCTAATGTGGAAGGTCTGTGCCACGGGACACGAAGCCAAAGCTGTTTTCTGTTCACGGAAAATTTGATTTCAGTTTTTCCCCTAACACTGAGTGGGAACCCTAGGCTGAACAGCGGAGCACTGTTTCTTTGTCAAATAAACACTGAGCACTGTTTCTTTGTCAAAATCTCATCACCAAGAGTTTACTGAACCTGCGATTATCGTATAGGTTGGTTACTAGGTAACATTACCAACTATGACGTGATGTTCGATTAATTGGTTGTGCTATTTTCTGATTGGACGATAAGCATCGGAAACTTCGGCTACGTCTACGAGGATTTGCCGAAAACAACACTTACACGAGTGTCGAGAATTAGTTCGTTTGCAGCGTTGTTTTAGAATGTATCTCGGGTCTCATCTTCATGTAATCGTCTCCATACCAACTTGTTAGGATCTTGTCCACGTTATCTGACACGCCGAGATATTGTCGATTGTTTATCGTGACTTGAGTAGACTTGCCAAACCACCCTTCAGGGGAGGGGTAAAGATCAACAAAGCGTTGTTCCGATGCGATGTTCTTCACTGGCAGGAGTTTCTCCATTTCTTTGAGGATCTTGCTGTCGAAGAGAGCGTGGCTTTCAAGGCTATAGTCCCCTTTGAAATGACGCCGGGTATTTACTGCCACCGTTGGAGCAAAGTGCGGGTACACTCTACTGACTGGCGGGTTGGTTTTCCACGCCACGAAGTATCTTGGACCCAAAATCTGCTGCATGAGCCAGAAGCTGGCGTATCTGTCGTTGTCGGCTTTGTGAATTGCGACGTCCACGTCGTCCGAGTACGGAATGAACGCTTGGCTTCTCACTGCACCAAGGAGTGTACCATACACGATACGATATTCAATTCCAATTTGATTCATAGCATCAACTGTCGCGGCCAAGATGTCATCCATGATTACAACGCAACAGATCGGAAAGCCATCGTCTTCTGCCAACGTGTTTAAGCGCGATGTTAAAGGTTTTTCGGGACAGAACTGTATGTTATCCGCGCACTTGGTCCATTCGATTTTGTCTGGACGCACGATGCGTAAAATGCTGTGCAGTTGCCCGAGCGTTGAATAATCAATAAAATCTCGACTGCCTTCCAGCATACCGCGATCAGAGTACGTGAGCGCATGCGAGAGGAAGCAGTTTGACAATTTGGCTATTTTCAGGGCTCCATTCGACCTCGCGAAGAAATCGAGATGGCTCATACTTCCACACTCGGCGCGCCACCTTAAGGATAGGAAACGCTTCTTTGCGGAGAACAAATGCTGTTTCTGCGATATTACACTCTTGATACCATCCTAGACTTTCACTATCATCATCACAGGTAATCGAGCCAAAATTGCGAATAATCATTGTCCAGTTTTTTACCAAAAATCTACAAGCGCTTTGTTCGAGCTGTTTTTTGGCTTTATCAAATCCTTCTACTTGCATCTCAGTGGTTGCTCCCGTTGCCGCATCGTACTCCGCATGCTCGTCTAGAAATTCCGTTAGCTTCAGTAATGCTTCGCGGTCTTCCTCAGCCAGGCTAGTCACGCCACGAGATTTAAGCGTCGATTGCAACTTATGGGGAACCATCAAAATGTACTTAACAACATCTTTCGTTAGCCTTGCCTCTACGTTTTCTTGTGGCTCGTAGTCCCACCCAAGGATCTCCACTGAGGACATCTGGACGCTTTCGTGAAGGGCACGGCTTCGCTTTGCCTTCAGCTGCAGTAAGAGGACTGTCAGGCAACAAACCAGAACAATCGACAGAAAAATCTTCTGCGTCTTTTTGAGCATCGTTTTACCTTAGCGCAGAAAACTTTCAAACGTCCTGAAAGGAACCAAATTAAATAAAAGAAAGTTTTAATGAACATAGTCACAGTGACGATATGCAGATCATTGGCTGAAATGTGATTACCTTAGTTTTATAACAGCTAGTTTTTTTCCATTTGGATCTAGGGGAGAGGTCGTTGGCCACCTTCGCTCCCATCAAATGTTAAAGTTTAAGCTTATTTTGATGATTTTGGTAAGGCAAAATAAGCCTAAATTGATTACCGCGTTATAATACCCTCAGGTATGGTAAACATTCAGTCAGATACTTAGGGCCACTACTATGGTCAAAACTTACGAAAGAAGAAAGAAATGCACAGTCTCTAAATGTCTTCAAAAGTTTATTATTTACTTATCTTCTATCTCTTTAGTGTAGTTTTTAATTAGTGTCACCAAGGGACGGACCATTATTTTATTTTTATTTTTTTGGGGGGTGGGGGGATGAGAAATGTCAGTTGAAAAAAATTGTTTGCAGAGCCTGAAAAGACAAAATAAATTGTTTGCAAACATGATACGTATTTTAAAAAATGTTTGCAGAGAAGTCAGATAAAGCTATAAAAAAAAAAATTAGTTCCAAAACTGAAATGTAAACTAAAAGTAACAACTCCTGTTTACAAATTTAACTAATGACCTTCAAATTGAACAAGGACAACAATATACCCAGCTGGGCATTTCAAAGTGGTCATTTTCATTAAAAAGCAAGTAATAAATTAGTTAAAGGGGAAGTATCATGGGGATTTTGACCTTTTTTGGTCAAAACTGTGCTACAATACCTTTACTTATTTACAAAATAATTCTAGAACACCAAGAGAAAGAAATCAACCGAATTCGTGACAGAGGAACAGATCATGTTCTATTCTGGCTCATTTTGGAAACGAAAATGCGAGAACTTGAAAAAAATTAGCTCAATTTTTTTCAAGTTAAAATCCATTTTGACCAGGCCATCTATGGCCAGAGACACTCATCCACAGTTATAGTTCATTAGGGTGGTAATTTATAACAAAACTGACCATTATTTTTAGGTTGCTGTTAATACAAAAACGTTTTTTAGTTTTTGAAATGACACTAAATCCCCGTGATACTTCCCCTTTAATAGCTGATCTTTTTCTGATAAACAGTAATTTATTCAGTGGCAATTAAAATATCAACACTATTTTTTTACATTTTAACTTTATAAATTTCTGTCAAAACTCAATTCCACAAATTCTTCAAACTCAGCTACAAGTCACACATATTTCTTGAAGCCCATAGCTTACGCGAACAAACACTGAACATTGCTGAGAAAGCTTTATCAGTTTATGTGTGTATGACATATTCTATGACATTCATGAAATATTATTACTGTTATACTAAAAATAACAGACAAAATGATTTGAGCAGGCCTTGGCATCCATTACTGTTTACATGTTCACTGACATCTGAAAAACTATTGTTAAGTAGCAGTATAGAAAAATGAATTCAGACATGCTCACTATTCAATAGTGAATCCCCACCTTTATCAACGTTTCGATTTTGAAAAATAAAATCATGTCTTTCAAAACAATATGTATGAAAAAATGCTCAATGGTTGGGCTCTAAAGAAAGCAAAGGCGGTGGTCTAAAACTTTGAAATAGTTTTGTTCATGCAAATCTAGTTATATAATATTGCTGTAAGCACTAAAAATACCTCTCATTTTACACTTGATCGAGATCGATTTTTTTGACGAAATATCTCGTGAAAAATGCTGAAAATAGCATTTCCGAGTTTCTAGATTTCAAAATTTTCTGGGGGGCATGCCCCCAGACCCCACTACAGGCTCGCGCCTTTGGCAGCCCCCCATCATGATGATCTCGGGCTTAAAGAGAAAAAGGGCCGGCTACGTCCCTGAGTCATTTATTTCTGTAACACAAACAAGAACTCTTTATTCATTCAGTAGTTGCACAAAAGTAGCACAAATAATGATTCCTATTAAATGCTTTTTTAATATGCAATGGGGCAATGCTTCCTAATTAAAACAGCAACAATGTTTATGTGTCACAATTCCCCAATGGCTTGCTCATGCATGATCTGACAATAATTCATAATTTATTATATAATGAGCTATCAGAAAATAGCACCTATTATTAAATTAAAACAGATTGGGAGATGAAACAGACATGAACGGCGCTTTCACTGAGGAGCTTTCTGCATTTTATTTAATAGATCCATTGTATACAGATGACAATTTCGAGTACAAATGTACACTAGTATTATAAACTTTATAAAGTTCAATATATTTCAAATATTGTCCTCTGGTAATGGATCAATAGCAGAAAGCTTGATGAGTCACTGTCTGTGCTTGTTTCAGATTTGTTAAAAAAAGTTGTTTGCAGGAAGGTGCTTTTGAAAAAAAATTGTTTGCAGAGGCACAAAAATAAAAAAAATTGTTTGCAGAGAAAAATTTCTGATCCCACCCTCCCTCCAGAAAAATAATGGTCCGTCCCCAAGTAGTGTGTACAACGCTAGAACGACTTACCCTTTAACAAGAAGCTTTAAAAAGCTAAAACCGGGCAAATAAATTTTTCCAGCTTTATTTTTTTATATATTTTTTTTTCATACGTTTCTTTAAAATGTCGGTGACGAAAACTAACAGGGTCTGGAAGGGGATCCGGGAATTGGCCGAAATTTAGCGCGTGATTCGAGAAAACAGCTGAAAATCAGCCGTGATTTGGGAATTTTTTATTGCCTGTGACGCGTGATCTGCTTAATTCTTGGGCCGTGATTGCTGATTTCAACAGATAAATCAGATATATTTTCGGGAAAATCAAATAATGTGTGATTGTTTGTCAACATGTTTCATCACATTGTGTGTGTTATCTGTCAAATACTGCCTGTCAGAAACTTTCGCGACTCTCGCAACGGGCGGTTAGAGCCCACTGTCTTCGATATTTTCGTGTCCCATATGAGAATGAAATTCAATCTTTATTAGAACAACTTGAAACAAACAAGTCAATTGTATCTCTGGTATCTCTGAGCGCACGATCGCACATGGCCGCAGAGCTCAACCTACAGTGAGCAGAGCCCTTTCATCTTATTTAAGGTAACATTATTAACAGTTCTCCTGTAAAAGTGATTCAATTCAAGTTAATTTGTAGCTTTTGGAAGACCCTTCTATCTATATAAAACGCATTTCAAGAAAACACCCAGTTTATACCGGAGAGACTGCATGAGTTTGGTGCAACATTTCTTTGCCAATGTTTACTCAGATTTCACAGAATTTTCTTTAGACAAATCATCGTAGTCAAACCAATCTGAACTTCACATACTTGTTTAGATAACAAAACATATTTTTTCGCTAAGTAGAAAAAAAAAACAGCTAAAAATTTAAAAAACTACGGGATTCGGGAAATGACATGAAAAAGTTACGTGATTCGTGACTTTACGAAAAATCGGCGCGTGATTCGGGATCCAGACCCCCCTTCCAGACCCTGAACTAACCATACCTAACTTAAAATTTCATAGTTTCGCGAGTAACGTGAATATCTGATGCTCCAAGGTCAATACACTATATTTAGCACGTAAACAGCATCGGACGCAAAGGTCAATAGCTTCTTCTCTGCTCCATTGTTAAACAGTGCGAAAAGTCTGTTTAAAATGTATGTATCGCAATCGCAGTTTAGGGGTTTAAACTCACTTACACGTCTTTGAAATGGAAGTTCTTCTTCCTTGGTTAAGTTTCCTGCTTGTGGAAATATTATAAAGATACGTTTCTAAAGTATTTTATTGCTAAGCTCAGGATTTAAATTCTCCGTGTTCCGGTTGGGGTTGGCCGAGTGGGGTACGGGGACCATTTCATGCATTTATAACAGTTTTGAGCAAATATGCCGGGACAGTGTCCCTTTAAGCCTCCTTTTTCATCGCGCGATGATTGATTTTATCGTTATATCGGGGTAAATTTTACGTTTGGGCTGCCAGATTGTGATCGTTATATCGGGAATATCGTTATATCGAGTATCGTTATATCGGGAGTTTTCTCCATACATTTACTGTAACATTTGCCGGGCCGTAAAATGTTGATCGTTATACCGGGAACATCGTTATATCGAGTATCGTTATATCGAGGTTCCACTGTATATGAAAGGGGTACCTTTTCTGTGAAAAATGGTATATGAAAGGGTAAGGGGTTGGACCTCTGGGAGCCTCCCCGTATAAAACTTTTTTGAGTACCCCCCCCCCCCCCCCCTCCTCCGTACGTCCAGCAAGAATACTTCAGAGGTGTAAACTCACATACACGTCTTTGAAATGGAAACTCTACTTCCTTGGTTAGGGCTCTTACCTTTGGAAATGTTTCGAAGATACGTTTTTAAAGTATTTCTTGTCTGGTTGATTGTAGCGTAATGCTCTCGCTCGTGAACAAGTCAATACAGGCAAGGTTGAGTAATTCACATACGTGTGTTTAAAATGGAAACTATACTATCTTCAAGTAAAACTCAATACGCTTATATATAAAACGTCAGGCAGGAGTTCATTTCCCGCTTCAGGAAATGTCCTTCCCAAAGTCTTCTCGTTGGGGTTGGCCGAGTGGGGGTCCGGTGCGAGTCACCGACAAAAAACCACGACGGATTCATGACCCGGGCTCGACTTACGTCGCCCGGTTAATGAAGTTTTGCAAAAATCTAATTGGTGCATGGCGTGATGTTATATAAAAATGTATATTTTAGTTCAAATTTTGTCTAGAACCGTCAAAACCTACAAAAAGTTATGTCTACGCATGATTTTGAGTTTGGGAGCGATTCTGAGCGATCAGACGCATAATTCAGTGTTTCTTCGACTGTTGATGAAGTTGAGTGCGATAGTTTATACAGGTTTATAGAAGCAGCAGCAGACAACTCAGACCTAGAAGGTCCTTACGATGAGTGGATTCAAGAGTACATGTATACCGCTAGCAGATAACGACAGCGATATAATTTCTCATTCTGAAAGAACGTGAATTTCGGAGCCCGGACATGCTGGAAATGTGTGTGTATGCGTGTGTAAAAATAACATTGTTTGTTTATACAATTGCGCTGTTTGAATCGAAATGAGTTGAACCGATTTGTAATAAGCTTTTTAAAATTCGCTTTTACATGTAGTTCTCGTTAGTTTATCTTGAGTTTTTCCCCTTTCGAGGACTGTTCATGAGGGGCGAAGCGAGCAGCAACTCGCGAAGCGGCGAGCGACTTTGAAATCGAATGGATTTTTAGCACAAAGATCGCGGCACAAAATGTAAATAGTGTCACAGAAGCGGTCACGACTAAACAAGGTTTTTTGCTTCTTTTCGCTCCTAAAGGTATTTAAGAAGAAAATGGTCATTGAATTTGATAGAGTTTCTTATTCATCTTTAAAAAGAATGTTTCATGGAGCAATTATGTCCCGGAATCCCAGACAAGTCAGAAGCAACTGCGTGATTTTCATTCAATGCGCTGTTGTGATCATGATTTGGCCTGAATCGCTTTTTCATAAGCTCTCACTAGTAGTTTCTCAGTCAACAGTGGTTTACTTTGGGAGGCAGAGGAATAATTTATCTTTAAGAAAACCGGAGTTGTGATTCTGAACTATTTTTGTCCGTTCAGAGTAACGTTTTCGCTCAGTTCTGAATAATTTTTCGACGCAGGGCTCGCGATAGTAACTTTATTTATCCACATATCACATTGTACACATTGGTCTGCCTCTACCGAAGATTGTGCAGTTGATGCTTCTTCCGCAAGGATAACAGACACTGAAATCAAAATTCAAAACAAAATACCTTTAGGAGCGAAAAGAAGGAACAAAACCTCTTGTTTAGTCGTGACCGCCTCTGTGACACTATTTACATTTGGAGCGTGCCGCGATCTTCGTGCTAAAAATCCATTCGATTTCAAAGTCGCTCGCCGCTTCGCGAGTTGCTGCTCGCTTCGCCCCTCAAGAACAGTCCTCGAAAAGGGAAAAACTCAAGATAAACTAACGAGAACTACATGTACAAGCGAATTTTAAAAAGCTTATTACAAATCGGTTCAACTCATTTCGATTCAAACAACGCAATTGTGTAAACAAACAATGTTATTTTTACACACGCATTTCCAGCATGTCCGGGCTCCGAAATTCACGTTCTTTCAGAATGAGAAATTATATCGCTGTCGTTATCTGCTAGCGGTATACAATCATGTACTCTTGAAGCCACTCATCGTAAGGACCTTCCGGGTCTGAGTTGTCTGCTGCTGCTTCTATAAACCTGTATAAACTCATCGCACTCAACTTCATCAACAGTCGAAGAAACACTGAATTCATGCGTCTGATCGCTCAGAATCGCTCCCAAACTCAAAATCATCCGTAGACATAACTTTGTGTAGGTTTTGACGGTTCTAGACAAAATTTGAACTAAAATATATCTGGTTATACACCGCTACAAGCCACGAAACTCCTCGCTGTCTTTGCGTGGTTGTCGAAGGCGTTCTGGTTTTGACGTCACGACCGACTCGGTCCAGGACTCCATCTCGCTCGGCTTTTTACCTAACCGGAAATGAAATTTCACGTCTTCAGACGGCTAAAACGCGGTGAAGAAAAGCGATATGGAATTTTTTTTTTCGATGTTCATATCAGGATCCTATGAAGATTCGATCAAGCAAATAAAAAAATATCTGTCATATACACTTTAAATGAAGGTAAAAATTATGTAGGCCTCGCGGTTTTGAATTTTAGAATTTGATGACGTCACGCGAAAACCGTGCATGTAATGATATGCAAAATACACAAGTCACGCGAGATAAAGCTTGATAAATATTCTAATGGCCTCCACAGACTAGAGAGATAGTTGTCGACAACTATTTAGTCAGTCGATCATAAAAAGTTGTCGATAACAAAAAAGCCAGTGTATGAAGCTAGTTATCGATAACTAAGGCCCTTAGTTTAATATCGAAAACTCGCTTCACACACTGGCTTTTTATGATCGACTGACTAAATAGTTGTCGACAACTATCTCTCTAGTCTGTGGAGGCCCTTAGACATATTTCCCTAGCTTAATGGTGCTACTGTGAAAGCCTAGCTATTCTTGATATATAAATTCTTGTTTCTGCTAATTCTGTGTGGAATCTTTACTTTTCACCTTAACCTATGTAGCGTCTTCGCACCAACTGGCACATAAGGCCTCAATTGTTCATCGCTTCGCCAACCTTCTCTATCAGCCGCTGCTGTACCCACATCATTCCATGATCTCCATCCTGCTCTTTCCTTCTCCTTTTCTACCGTCCATCTTTTAGATGCCGTTAATTTGCAGCCACAAAAATGTAATTATTTTTGGTCCGAACAGACGCGGCGGCACGAAACTACTTCCATGTCTCTTCGAGATAAAATGATATATAAATATCGAACTATTTACAGTTAACATTAGAGATGGAATCAGTATACGTATACATTACCTGAGTCTGCGAATAGCCCTCTTTAGCTCTAGATAATTTTTCTTTCAAATTGAATCACGTTCACTTGTGTACGAACGCATATTAATCTTTTCACAGAACGGACGAAGAGAAAATACACGAGGAACGTCACATGAAATTTGCATACGAAGCTGGCTAAACCCAATAACTACCCGTGGGAGAGGGAGAGAAGTTTTCCTTGTACTTATCATAAGATTACTACAACGAGTAGGTCAAGGTGTTTTACTATTTAAAACATTGCTTTCTTACACTAATACGTATGGCAATAAACGTTTCAACATAGAAACTACAAGGAGAAGATACATAACGAATTATTTGCAAAGTGGAAAAAGCCAAGCGTGACAAGGGTGGTTTCATGACTATGCTGCGGTCGTTAGCTGTCAACTGTCTGGAAGATTTAGAACTGGACTGGACTCTTAGTATGAGAATTTGCGGAATTCCAAAGTTGACTAGAAGACTTCCGAAGTTTTCCGAAGATGACTTGAAGACTTCCGAAGATGTCCGAAGATATCCGAAGATGGCTCGAATATTTCCGACGATATCCGAAGATGGCCCGAACGTGTAGTCGAATGATGTTGAAAGCCCCGGAAGTGTATTGGTGATAGTTAATGATCGGATTAAGCCTCTGAAACAACTGCAGCTAATAAGACTCACAATTTAGACTCCCTTTGGTCTGATCTCTCACAAGTAACCATCTCCTTTAAACCACCACCTAGGCTTGGCATTTTGTGTGGTCTCTTTACTCTCCATGTCACATGCTCAGACCGCGGCTTCGACTACACGTTCTAACGTATAAACATGGACTATATCGAACAGTAAGTGAACTTTTGGTGCTGTTGAAGTGAATTTAAACCTACCTTGACACTGTACTTGTGATAAATTGTATCACCCCAACTTGATGATTTGTGGAAGTAGCCCCGATCGACCCGATTACGACACTGATCGGAAATCTTCGGGCCACTTCAGATATCGTCGGAAATGTTCGAGCCATCTTCGGATATCTTCGGACATCTTCGAAAGTCTTCAAGTCATCTTCGGAAAACTTAGGAAGTGTTCTGGAAGTCAACTTTGGAATTCCGCAAATTCTCATATTAAGAGTCCAGTCCAGTTCTAAATCTTCCAAGATAATCTTTTTTTCTTTTTTACACAAATAGGAACATTTCTTATTCACTTTGTATTATTATTATTTTTAATTTTTTATTAGTTATTTTTAATTAATTGTTATTATTTTTTTAATTTTAATTTTTTTTTAATTTAACCTGCAACCTGCAGTTTACACCGTCCGATTTATTATTTTTTGTTTATTTATTTTAATTATTTTTTTATTTCAATTATTTTTTTTTGTATTTTTTTTAAATATTATTATTTTTATTATTTTCCGCCATCCGCCGTCCGCTTTCCTCCATCCGCCGTCCGCCATCCGCCGTCCATTTCTTCACTTTACAGAGCGGGTAAAGCACGTACGCCGAACTCAGAAGTAATATATCCGGTTTCCCGATGTGTTAAAAATATTTTTTTCTTCGGTTTCTCTTGATGTTATATCACTAAAGGAATGACGAGGCAAGCCAAATAACATGAACTTATTACCACCTTCAAGACAGACTGGCAGGGTAACAAGATCAACCCACGACCAAAACACCTCAACTTTTGTTCAAAAGAAAACCAAAACTCTAACATATCAACGCTCATTTTTCATACGAGTCAGTAGAGTTTGGAATACCCTACCAGCCCCCATCAGGCACAAATCGCTATCACTGGGAACATTTAAGAACCAACTTTACAACTATTACAAACATGCTCTAATCAATGTGTCCGACAATCCTCGGACTTGGAAATCAGTCTGTATTAAATGTAACACAGGCCGCAGCCTCGATCGCCCTCCAACCTGTTGTTTTTAATTAATATCTAATTTAGTCATTCATATATATATAAATTATTTTTCTAGATCTTGGGTCCACTGTAATTGGCCATGCTGTTGTGGTTGCCCTGCCTATTTGTAATATTTATTCCGTTTTTTGTTTATTTTTGTTATATATATCTTAGGCGAAGCCAAATAAAATAAAATAAAATAACTCAGTTAAGTCTTACCGCGGCCGTCTACTGTGTTTATCTGCAAGAGCATCTGATCTAGCGTTTCTCCGTCATCATGTGTAAGTCGTGTAATGTCTTCATAATTTCCCCTTCTTATTTCACTCCGCGTTCCATGGACCGATTCCTAAGCTTTATATCTCATTTAAAAACCGGGACAACTAAAATTGATTCAAAATCGAACGACAGAACGAGAATAAAACCATATCGCGTATGGGAATTTGTAACTGGCAAGCCGCGATGTGTGTATATACAAACGTGTTTTCAATTTGTCATAGAAAATGAGCATTGTTTCCAACTAGAAATGTCATCCAATTTGAATTGAATTGCTCCAGATTTGAAAATACTTCAGTTCGATGTACTGTCGTGGGCCGTACACATCAAGGAGAACAGCATAGTTAGCGCGCAAACACGCCAGACGAAATCCACTGTTATCATTATTGTCGGGAATGATCGTAGCAACGAATTATTTTGTGGGGAATGAAGAGCGATCGACATCTTGTGTAATGCGCTGGCACTGAATTTAACTTGGCCGACAGAGAAATGCCCAGTCGGGTGTACTTTTGCCGATTTGTTTGCAAATTGAAATTAATGCAACATATAAATTAGAGCGTGACGTCACCGGACGACATTATAACGCTCGGCCTTCAGACGTCCTTCTCGCCTGACCCCACGGGGGGGTTGGAGGCGAGGAGGCGGCTGACACTTCAGACTAGGAAGTGTATTGCCAAGTGAATTTTGATTTCGAAGGTCGCGTAGCATTGAAATCAGTGGTAACCGTAAAAAAATTTCCAAGCCACGATTTGTCATTTTGAAAGTGTCAAGATCTCTTGTTAATGATCTTATGTGTCTTGTCTCGTGGCTAATGCGGCTACGTCGACGGCTACACATTCTGCCCTGGTACCGAAAAGAAAAGCGCAGTTGGCGCAGGCCGCTTTGGACTCGCGTCCCGGGAGTCTTATTCGGCGAGGAGACTGGGCGGGAGCGGGAAAACGCGTGCCGGCTCGTTTTCGCGCGTTAATTTTGTGAGCCTGCTCGCAGGCCATTTCTTCATCCAGTGTGTAAGTTGAGCGATAACTGTATTGCAAGATATAATCAGACATAATCAGTATAGTGTTCGCATTGAACCAATTTCGTGTCCACCCACCCCACCTTGAGGGGGTGTCGGGGGAGGTCAGAGAACTCCCTCCAACCCCCTGCCTGCATTTTTTCGTATTTTGTGAGTGTAACACCGCTGACCGCTACCCACTTTTTCAAGATCAGTATCAACTTTGACAGACCTTGTGTAGGAAGTTGCGGGCTCAGGTCATTATCCTTCTTCTACTATACTTTTCCCTCGTCTCTCCATTCCCGAGTAGTGTTGTGGTGTAAGGCTCTGCGTTGCTGTGCGAGAGTTCCTTTTTCCTCTTAAAAAAAATTATGGTTGCTAGGATACTGATGATCGACGGTTGATAGGGAAACGGTTGCTAGGATAGTGATGATTGACGGTTGCTAGGGACACGGTTGGTAGGAAAGTGACGTCACTGTTGTTAAGTGATGTCGCGGATACCGGATGTTACGTAACATAACTAACCGCCATTTTTAATTTATTTGCACCCTTAAGTGTAGTAATATCATTATAGTAATATTAGATAAAGTATACTATAGTAGTATGCTATATCTAATATTACAATTCGTATGTCATAATTACTTAGTTTTTTATTCACCCCGTAATGTGTTTTACAGCAATGGAAATTAATTTTTAACTTTTTTAAACAATGGAAATTAATTTTTAAGATTTCTGTTAACCGTAACGGAAATAAATTAACCGTTAGCCGTAAAAAAGCCAAAATTTTAACCGCTAGCCGTAAAAGCCACCACCCCATTGAGACCCTCCTCGACTAAGGCCCAGTTCAGACGCCGTACTTCACATGAGCCGAATCGAATTCGATGAATTAAGTTCATGCGAGGTACGGCGTCTGAATCAATTCGGAACGGCTGGATGAATTCGGATCTGCTCAGCCGTTCTTCCCGCCTGGCTCAGCCGGGAATAACGGCTGTGGACCGGCTTTGATTCAGACGCCGAACTTCACATGAGCCGAAACAAATGCATGAATTATTATAATGTATTTTTCAATATAATAGCAATTTTCCCCTATTAAATTAAGTTCGGCTGAATTAAGCTCGGCGTCTGAATCAATTCAGCCGGTCTAAATTAATTTGGGTCGGCCTAAATACGAATTCAATTCGGCTCATGTGAAGTACGGCGTCTGAACTGGGCCTAACTTTAGCGCTGCATAACACGGTTGGTCGCTTACGCGTTCAACCGTCTCTTCTCCGGAAGGAAGGAGCCAAGCCTGATTTTTGGTGGATTCAAACAACGAATCGAAGCGACAGATCAACCTTTTTCAAGGTGAAACATTTTTCAGACAGAAATAAGAAACAAATATATAGTCCAACCAAATATAAACCCATGTTAGTTTCATTTACCTAGTCAGAATTCCCGCCCGTTTGAGAAATAATAGATGCAAATTTCGGTATTTACGCAAATGGTTTACCATGAAGTGCACGAGATCTGAAATTAATGCAATATAAGGTGCTTTACGCCCAGCGCCCACCCGCCATCTTGAAAGTGGAGATGGCTTTGTGACGAGGTTGCTTTACGCCCTGTCGGAAGAGTAAGTGTCAATGTCCATATCAAAATGGATGCAAATTAGTCGCAACAGAGAAATGCCAAGTTTACTTAGCTTATTTGTAGCACACATATCACATATATTGTAAGAATCATATGCGATTGGGTGAATTAACTGACATTCCTGAATGACAAGGGCACGGCGGGAGAGGAATAATATGGCTTCTTTGAGGTCCGCTGCCGTTAGTATACGTCATGTCCCTTGTAACGTAGAACGTGGGCTTTGATCATGGCTGACTTTCCGTAAAGGGCCTTGTGTTCGCTGAAGTCAACTCTTTCGACTTTGATTCCCGTGGCCTCTTCCATCAATCATGACATGTAGCCAACATAGTAACGCTATGATAGCAGTCGGCGTTGTCTTGTCGAAGGAAGGCAGTTGAGATCTACTATACAAGGTGTATTGGATGATTCCAACAACCACATCGCTGTCTTGACAACAGTTTCTACAATTGGTGGTTTGCATCAATGTTATAAAAACGGTTTGCTTGCATGAACAATATCAGAAAATTAACAGGTCAAAGAGCAGGCAGAAAGAAACGTTCCGTCCAAATTATAGCTTTGTAGCGTTTTTCGTAACCGAGTTATTACGAAAATAATTTTCAGAAAGTTACAGTACTTAGTATGCAGTCGCCATGTTGGTGCCCTTCTTTGGGGCACAAATATGGCGGCCATAAAATTGCACAAAAGGTAGACTGGCAGATTCTACCATCAATTATCATTAGCTTTCACTTCAAAGCTCTTTAGATATCACTTCTCAATTATTATCAGTATCACGTCTAAAAATTAAAAAATTACATACAGATATGCGTTTTTGTGGCAGTTCAGAAACACGTGGCATCGAGACATCACAAATTTAAAAATGCTTTATTTTCGAAAAGAAGCACTGAATCAATACCAAACTTTGCACAGAGATCAATATTTTGTATGTCTAGAATATGCGAAAAGAATAGCCTTATAGAATGAACAGTTTAGAATTTGGATGACATCATTCTCGTTCCCAGATCCTCCGTTTCTTTTGGTCACGTGGTTGGCGAAACGGAGGCTCTGGTCTCAGCCGTTACCGGATGTCCGAAAATTCCGGACATCCATTCATTAATTCGTGTTGTGCATTCATTTTTTATCAGCCAATGAAAAAATTCGATTTTTTCCTTGCGACCAGGGCTACTCGTTTCCGGCGCAAAGGAAAAAAACGAGGAGCTCTGGGAACGACGATGGGATGACATCAGATGAAAACCACCAATGCGCACAAATGCTTGATGTTGAAGAATGTTAGCTAACCTACGTATGACAACACGAATGTGCCACGAAATTCCTCTTTTGGCAAACCAAGGAACTTCATCGCCCAATCTTGTGTAATTAGAACTGATGTGGTATCTAGACTATCCAACAGACTAATTCGTGCTTTTTCCTGTTGAATGGATCTTAACTTGTGAGCTTTCCAGGATTCAATTGCCTGTACCGCCTGCTGGTATGAATACAACAGATCGTCGCGTTCTTCGTTAACTAGCTGCGCGCCACGTATTGCAGACTCGATTTCCTTCCTAGTGTATTTCAACTGATCACAAGGGAGGCAGCTCTGGTTGTGGGAGTGGTCACACGTCGCACACGAAGACGCTCCTCTTTGGTATCACTGAGAGCATATTTACTGTAGTGGTCTGGCACATTACTGGCTGATGTAATATGTACCTGTAATTAAGCCATTTCCGAGTTGCGTTTTGCCTCTGTTTCAAAACGAGTCCTGGGCCAGGTTGTTCACAGGACGATTAAGCTAATCCAGGATTAGCGTGTATTTTGATTTCCATTTTGTAACTTTCTAGGAAAGATTTCTGTTTATATTTTTTGTTCTTCTGTTTTGACTTGACTAACCTCAAAATTTAAGAAATATTAGCAGAGAAAAACACTTTTATACAAGAGAAATTAAAAGCTTGATTAACTTTTAATCCTGGATTAGCGTTAATCGGCTTTCGAACAACCGGGCCCTGGTGTACAACCTTTCATATGGAAATGAGTTTTACTTGCACGTTTATTGTTTTGCAAATCAAACTCATTTCCATATGAAAGGTTCTGCACCAGGACACAGAGGCAAAAGGCAACTCGGAAATGGCCTATACCATATTTTCTAAAATGGTAACTATAGACCCAAATACCACAAGTAATATGCCATTTGAAAGGTATTGTTTGGGGTATGTCATAAATCAACACAGCAGACATACAGGAAGTCACAGATTGGATTGAAGAGTGTCCAGAATGAAAAAAGAAGAACGTTCAAAATTACCTTATTCCTTGTATATATTGGGTATACCCCTAAACAATAGCTTAATTTGCAGCTCTTGGTGTGTGGGTTGTTATCAGATATTCACTTGACCTTAAAAGTGTAACAGGCAAAAGTTGAAGGGGTGGTTAATCAAGTCTGATATAGGAGGGGGTATGATTTTATGCTTCCAATGTGCAGATCTCGCCAAGATCTTTTTGGTGTCCAAATTTCACACAGATTGGCCCAATATTGAGCTTGTAATATCATTTTGTGCCATATGGCACTATCGGGGGTTAAGGACAGAATTGCTGCAAAAAAGATTTACATGTTATTTTAATAACAGTGCGGTTAAAAAACGACTTTGTTTAACGAGGGTATCACTTAACAGTCTTGCGACTGACAAACCTGTGGCCCTCGGATCCCAGATCGAATTGGAATTTAGACGTGTTGGTTTTTGGGGAGGGAGGAAAACCGGAGTACCCAGAGAAAAACCCTTGGAGCAAGGACGAGAGCCAACTTAACAACAAACTCAACCCACACATGACGCTGGGTCCGGGTTATGCAGCTGCAGGTTGAATTGGTAATGGTGGTAGTGGTGATGTTTGCGCAGATAGTCGGAGAAGTATAGCAGTATAACAGTATGGAAGTGCTATAGTGGCAACATAATTGTTTTGAAATGACCAACATGTAAACTATAACCTCCATTAAGCTGTCACCTGTTTGTAGAAATACAACATATCGTCGCGTTCCTCGTCAGCTACCTGCACACCACGCAATGTATTTTTATTACTCTTGTACGGGACCATAAAATACTTACGTAATCTAGCCAGGTTAAATATTGTAAACACAATATTTGAACAGCTGTCTGGAAATGTACAACCTGACCCCGGTTGATCTCCATTTGTGAGCAGTGGAAACCCGGTGGTGGGGGGAGGGGGGGGGGGGGGGGGGGGGGGGGGAGAGGACTCCCATGTGAAAGTGATGGGGGTGATCGTCGTACCTTTTAGGGGTTGGAATAGCAGTTATTAGAGATGTCAGCGGTTTGACATGAAAATGAGCCAGAACGAAGACCGAACTCGAGAGAGCGGCGGAAATCGAGCCTAACTCGTTTGCATACTTTTTAAAAACAAAAGAATATTTGATTGCGGGCTCAACTGTAATAACTTCTATTCGTGGTACCGCTTAGGGATGACCACCGTATACGTAAGGGTTTATCCCGATACCTATTAGGGTAGTAAGCCGGGAAAAGCTATGACAGGAACTAGTTTTGCTTTAGAATTAGCACCACCCAGGGGTAAAAATGAATTCGAGCCACACCCACAAAACTAGATACCGACACCGAAGGGACGGAGCAAAGTGTCCGTATTATAGAGGTCATGAATATGACGTCTCTTTAAAGGCTCCTCTGACGAAAAGAAATGTTGATAATAAATGGCGATAACATGTCGATAAACTGATTGAAAACAAATACTACTTTTATTGTATGGACAATGGGACAATAAATTAACTTTGATCTGTAAGCTTCTGTAAATTCAGGAAATTGCAATTGTATTGAATACGAACTGTTATCACTGGAGTGTCCGTAATAAAGAGGTTAAGTTTATTGAATTAATTTGCTCTCTGGGGCCGAGATTTAGTGTCCGTTTTCCGTATTAGAGAGAGTCCGTACTGTAGAGGTTTTCTTTACAGAGAATATATGGGCATTTTTCCGGGACCAAGGGAACTGAAAAGCCCCGTAAGGGGAGTGTCAAATTAAAGTATTGTATTGTATTGTAATAGAGGGATGTCCGTATTGGAGAGGTGTCCGTAAGGAGAGTTTCGACTGTATTTCACAATTTTTCGAAATTAATTACTAGCTAACAAGATGGCGACTGGAATATTTTTACCCACCACCCTCTCTCATGCAAGGTTGTTTCAAAGGGCTGCCAATTCATTCTGCATCCTTTTTCACCAGAACAACATTGATATTGGAAAGGGGATTGGAAGAATAAGCTGCTAATACTTTCAGTTTTCAGTACGCAGTCAAATTTAGTTGTCTCAAAAGTTTTGTCCAAGATTGTAGATTGCAAATTAGACCATCTGGGACTATCTTTGTGTTTCCCTGACTTTGCTGCCACCTTGACTAAAAAAAAAAAACAGCTAGTGTATAAGGTCGTTATAATGAATGAAAGGGAAAAGCATGGCAAGGATATTTTCGCTGATATGTGTGACGTGTTTTCCAGTTATTGGTTGCAGTTTGTAATCAATATTCATGAGATATTGATGCATTTGCTTCATTTCTAACAGTTCGTCAACGTGTCATGATGTCGAGCGTCTCTCCTTTCTGACGACCACGTTCTTGCCTTCGAAGAGTGAACAGACGTCCGGACGAATAAGCGTTCAGCTTCACACAGCCAAACTAATGGTGAGTACCTATATTCCTGAACATTTTATACTCTTAAATTGGCCGGCTGTTATGGTTTGGACACGCTCGAGATTGATGCATTGCTTTATTTCAAACAGGTCGTCAACGTGTCATGATGTCGGGCGTCTCTCCCTTCAGACGACAACGGACGAATAAGGCCTTCAGCTTTACACCAGTCAAACTAATGGTGAGTACCTATATTCCTGAACATTTTGTACTCTTACATTTGCTGGCTGTTATAGTTTGGACTCGCTCGTTCTCACGTTAAGCGCGGCGAGTTGGCGTCACCTTCATGATAAAATTTCTCCTGAGCTTTAAAATTTAACTGCAAATGAAACGGCCTCTAATGCCAGACAAACGTTTGAGAAAAGTATTATTTTGTTGTTCAAATTTTCGACCTTGCAAAACAGTTCGTGCAAAAGTTTAGGTGGCCACGTGTTAAAACCGAATTATGCGTCAGTGTTTTAGTGTAACCTTGATAGTGACAAATAACATAACGGTGTTTGATGTGAGCCTAAATAAAATAGATAGAACGTGAAGTTTTAAAATTTGCTGAAATTCAAATTCAAGGTTTGAATCTCAGTAAACGCTCGTTTCCCGCGCCCGACAATCCAATTTGGAAATTAGACAAACTGCATTGATCATGCAGTACCAGTCATTTTCTTCAAAAAAAAAACACGTGCATTTCACATGCTTCGTGCATATAAATTTAAAAGTATTTCTAAAACTGGGAAAGTTGTCGAAATGTGTCTGTATATAACGTTAAATTTGGCATTCAGCTTGTTTGGTTTGTTTTATCTGAGTTCGCTAAGCTCTTGACAAAATTCAATCAGTGTATAGTGGAAAATCCGCGCCGTCCCACTGACAAAGATTGTTCGTTATATCCGAAGATTCCGTTATATTCAAGTTAGTTGCAGGGAGGTTGCACCTTCATTGATCAATGCATTTAATTGAGTTGTGTTACGCTTTGGCCATGATCTAATCGTGTTTGTTTTCTTTATTGAAAAGGAAGGAAAGGAATGAGAAGACACTGAAACCCAGGAGGAATGGAATATCATTGGTGGATGAATCACTGGCAGAGAATACGACACAAAGATGAGATTTATTGTATAGATACTCGCTATAAAAATAGTGGCTTAATACGAGAACTAAATTTCGTCGGCGGATCTAAGGGAGGGGCCTTGTGCAAAAAGATGGACTTGTATATGATTACATTTAGAAATGACGGAAGAAAGATATTCAAACTTGAAAAAAAACACTGATCTTTTTGAAAAACGTTCCAATTTGGATAAAGTCTGGGCACATAAGTTGTATTAGCCACTATTTTTAAGGAAAATTTTAAGGTGGCACTGCAAGTTATTAACTTTTTCAGTACCTATTGTAGTTCGAAATAGCGATTGATGTAGTGTGCATTTCTTTCTATGCTAGTTCTGAGATGTTGGAGGTACATCAAACGTATATCCAAGTGGAGAATTTTGTTTATTCTTGTCAAATTGATGCAGTAAATACAAAGTGAATATTGATTATTCTCGTGTCGCTGGTCGGAAATAAGGGGGTCAATATCGTGTTTTACAGTGCCACTTTAACATTTCCATAGAAACGTAGGATACTTACTGTGCGAATCAAAAAAGCGCGAATACTTTTATTTAACTTTGACATGATCAAACCGCAAGAAGAATAGTCAGGAAACTCAGATTTACACTTTGTTTTTGCAGAAAAGCTTTGTGAAAATAGTAACAAAATAAATACAGGAAAAAAAATTTGACCAATTTTTGGCAAAGGAAAATCCAAGCTTTAATCAAAGTGTTCACGCTTTTCTGATTCGCACAGTAAACTGTTACTGTAACAAGAGAACATGGCAGTATAAGAGAAATGTTAATATTGAATTCAAAAAATCCGGATAAAATGCAAACCAAGGAGCGCATGAAAATATGTTTGTTTCTCGTCGTAATTGGATTTGATTATTATTTATAAGTTGTTTTCATCATTTCTGTTGATTTCGGAGAAAAAATGATGAAATGCCTATGTTCTCTTGTTACTTTGGGTATGGTACACTTAACGTTACGTCTGGTTCATAGAATGCTCAAACAGCTCATATAATCGCATAGTTCGAAACAAACGCGCATTCTGATTGGCTACCTGGCGCGCGGCGAGATATAAATAGCAATTCACATTTGAAAAGGATTTTTTTTTCATAAATGCATTGCGATTTCAGGTAATTGTCTGGATCGTTAAATTTCATCTGCTTAAAAATCCGTGATCGAAATCTGTTTTACACAACTTGTGTTTCAGGACCACAAAAACATAGATGACAAAGATCGTGGGGGTTTTTCTTGCAAGAAATGACATAGCAATAGCAATCCATGTTTCGCCTTTTATATTGAGGACCACAAGAGCATATATTTTGTACCAAATATTCTTGATATTTATTCCAAAAGAAACATATTTTGTATAAAAATACGTGATATTTATGCCATTACAAAACGATATTTTGTACCACAAATTGCCTGATATTTATGTCAACGAGTTCCAAAGTAAAATTACTGAAAATATCTTTTGTACCAAATATTCTTGATAGTTGTGTCAAAAGAAACATTATATTTTGTACCAAAATACCTGATATTTATAGAAAAAGAAACGTTATATTTTATACAAAAAAAAACGATATTTATGTCAGAAGAAACATTATATTTTATACCAAAAATTGCCTGATATTTATGCCAAAAGAAACGTTATATTTTGTCACCAAAAACTCTGATATGTATTGCAGAAGAAATATTATATTTTGTACCAAAAAAACTGATATTTATGTCAAAAGAAACATTTTATTTTGTACCATCAATTGCCTGATATTTATGGCAGAAAAACATATTTTACACCACAGATTGCTTGATATTTATGCCAAAAGAAACGTTTTATTTTGTACCATCAATTGCCCTGATATTTATGGCAGAAAAACATATTTTACAACACAGATTGCTTGATATTTATGCCAAAAGAAACGTTTTATTTTGTACCATCAATTGCCTGATATTTATGGCAGAAAAACATATTTTACACCACAGATTGCTTGATATTTATGCCAAAAGAAACGTTTTATTTTGTACCATCAATTGCCTGATATTTATGGCAGAAAAACATATTTTACACCACAGATTGCTTGTTAATTGTGCCAAAAGAAACGTTTTATTTTGCACCATCAATTGCCTGATATTTATGGCAGAAAAAACATATTTTACAACACAGATTGCTTGATATTTGTGCCAAAAGAAACGTTTTATTTTGTACCATCAATTGCCTGATATTTATGGCAGAAAAACATATTTTACAACACAGATTGCTTGATATTTATGCCAAAGAAACGTTTTATTTTGTACCATCAATTGCCTGATATTTATGGCAGAAAAACATATTTTACACCACAGATTGCTTGATATTTGTGCCAAAAGAAACGTTTTATTTTGTACCATCAATTGCCTGATATTTATGGCAGAAAAACATATTTTACACCACAGATTGCTTGATATTTATGCCAAAAGAAACGTTTTATTTTGTACCATCAATTGCCTGATATTTATGGCAGAAAAACATATTTTACACCACAGATTGCTTGATATTTATGGCATAAAAACATATTTTACACCACAGATTGCTTGATATTGATGCCAAAAGAAACGTTTTATTTTGTACCATCAATTGCCTGATATTTATGGCAGAAAAACATATTTTACACCACAGATTGCTTGATATTTGTGCCAAAAGAAACGTTTTATTTTGTACCATCAATTGCCTGATATTTATGGCAGAAAAAACATATTTTACACCACAGATTGCTTTGATATTTGTGCCAAAAGAAACGTTTTATTTTGCACCATCAATTGCCTGATATTTATGGCAGAAAAACATATTTTACACCACAGATTGCTTGATATTTGTGCCAAAAGAAACGTTTTATTTTGCACCATCAATTGCCTGATATTTATGGCAGAAAAACATATTTTACAACACAGATTGCTTGATATTTGTGCCAAAAGAAACGTTTTATTTTGCACCATCAATTGCCTAATATTTATGGCAGAAAAAACATATTTTACACCACAGATTGCTTGATATTTATGCCAAAGAAACGTTTTATTTTGTACCATCAATTGCCTGATATTTATGGCAGAAAAACATATTTTACACTACAGATTGCTTGATATTTGTGCCAAAAGAAACGTTTTATTTTGTACCATCAATTGCCTGATATTTATGGCAGAAAAACATATTTTACACCACAGATTGCTTGATATTTGTGCCAAAAGAAACGTTTTATTTTGCACAATCAATTGCCTGATATTTATGGCAGAAAAACATATTTTACAACACAGATTGCTTGATATTTATGCCAAAAGAAACGTTTTATTTTGTACCATCAATTGCCTGATATTTATGGCAGAAAAACATATTTTACACCACAGATTGCTTGATATTTGTGCCAAAAGAAACGTTTTATTTTGCACCATCAATTGCCTGATATTTATGGCAGAAAAACATATTTTACAACACAGATTGCTTGATATTTATGCCAAAAGAAACGTTTTATTTTGTACCATCAATTGCCTGATATTTATGGCAGAAAAACATATTTTACACCACAGATTGCTTGATATTTGTGCCAAAAGAAACGTTTTATTTTGCACCATCAATTGCCTGATATTTATGGCAGAAAAACATATTTTACACCACAGATTGCTTGATATTTGTGCCAAAAGAAACGTTTTATTTTGCACCATCAATTGCCTGATATTTATGGCAGAAAAACATATTTTACAACACAGATTGCTTGATATTTGTGCCAAAAGAAACGTTTTATTTTGCACCATCAATTGCCTGATATTTATGGCAGAAAAACATATTTTACACCACAGATTGCTTGATATTTATGCCAAAAGAAACGTTTTATTTTGTACCATCAATTGCCTGATATTTATGGCAGAAAAACATATTTTACACCACAGATTGCTTGTTATTTGTGCCAAAAGAAACGTTTTATTTTGTACAAAAAAACCTGATATTTATGCTAAAAGAAACATATTTTGTATCATAAATTACCTGATATTTATGGAAGAAAAAACACTATATTTTACACCAACAATTGCTTGATATTTATGCCAAAAGAAACCTTATATTTTGTACCAACAATTGCCTGATATTTGATGCAAAAGCCTTGATATTTATGCCAAAAGAAACGTTTTATTTTGTACCAAAAATTGCTTGATGTTTATGCCAAAAGAAAAGTTGTTTCGCCTGAATTTTATCCACAGTATTCAGAGACAGTTTCGACAAATACGTTTTCAGTGTTTCATTTATTCGGGTTTTCTACTATTTTGTTGTTCTTATAACTTTGCTTTGCGATGTTTCAGAATCCAAGTAAGTGTTTGATTTGATCAAAAATGTAGACAAATTGTTTTCTTAAGGTTAGAGAAGGAATATTTGAAAACAAAACTTTCAAACAACAAGTGGTGTAGTTTTTGAAATTTCATGAAATCACGATGAAAATTATACTAATTGTGTTTTCTATAAATTTTGATGAAGAAGAAATCGTTTTCAAAAAATCTCCGTATAAATTTATAGAAATATATTAAATCAATTTGAATTGCAAATTAAAAAATTTCGATCACATGCATTTCTGACGTGAAGAAATAGTTTAAAATCTTCAGCTTACCATTTTACAGTTAGGAAAACAGTTTGCAATGGTTTGACAGCAATCGTTCAAACTCTGATTTTATTTTGCGAACAAACAACGCGCAATGTTGAAATCTGACATTTATTCCTGTTTTTCAGTGATAATTTTACACAAAAGCACTTTATTTTTATGCAAATATTTGAGAGAAAAGGTGTTTGTAGAACAATATTTTCACTGTTTGATTTATTCAGGTTTTCTACTGTTTTTGTGGTCCGTATTATCTTAATTTGCGGTGAAGTTTAATGTTAGATTTTGAAAAAGAGCGCTGTATTGAGCATTCATTGAACCAGACGTTGTTTAACCTGTTAATTCCAAGTTGAAAATAGCAATTCTCCTTACCTATTGCCGTACATTCCCGTTGATAATAGTTGGAAGAATTTGGTGGTATATTCAAAAACATATCCCTTGTCGATGAATTTTCTATATTCTCATCGCCCGTTTGTTGACAATGAGTCGATCTTGTAAGGAGAATTTGCTGTTTATCACTCTTGGATTTGCGTTTTTTTCTGCTATTTTGAATGTTTTGTAAACATGGCGTAAAATACAGTGTTTGTGTGTGAATCCGGTGTCGAATAATTTACGTAAAATTTAATTACTGAAATATTCACAGTCTGCAGACTTTGAATATCTGGTGAAAGATTTTACTGATCAAATTTGAGGGATTTAGCTATTCTGGAAAGCGTACAGTTGGATTTTTAGTTTTTCGTACATTTATATTAATTGTTTGTAATTTTTCTCGGTAAAATTGGACACGTTCTTACTAAAAAAAATGTATAGGAAACTGAAAACGCAACTGTACGCTTTCCAGAATAGCTTCAATCCTCAATTTTGATCAGTAAAATCTTTTGCTAGGTATTTTAAGTTTGTAGATTGTTAATATTTCAGCAATCAAATTTTACGGAAATTATTTGACATCGTATTCTCATATAAACACTGTATTTTTCGCCATGTTTGCGCAAAATGGCGGGAAGAACCGTAAATTAATTTTTTGGCGGGAAATTTTTTAATGATATTCCTTATCATTTTTGTCACGAAATTGTTGTCAGGGGAAACGCTGTGCAAATTTTTTTAAATTTTCCCGCCAAAAGACTTAGTATATATAGGGAAGGTTTTTCTGGACACCTTTTTAATTGATTTAATCGAATTTTACTTAACTAATTAAAGAATATTTGAAGTTAATAAAAATTAATTGTTACACAAAACACATTGTGTTGTTATTATTTATTGGTTGAAATATTTTATGAGACAATAAAAGATCACAAAGAAAACTGTTTGTACTTTATTGACTTTATTTGCATGAGTATTAACAAAGAATAAAATAATTACAATAAATATTAGTTATTTACATCGGTAAAAAAAAAAATGGCGCATACGTATTTTGGGCGCCTTGGAATATATTTACATTTTGAAAAAAAAAAAAAAAACGGCGCATGCGTATTTTGGGCGCCCGTATTTTTTCTAAGTCTTTTGGCGGGAAAATAATAAATTTTCAAACAGATGTTAACAAGAAGTAATTAATTAAAAAAGTTGGCGCATGCGTATTTTAAGCGCCCGTATTTTTCTAAGACTTTTGGCGGGAAAATTGAAAGAAATTGAACAGCGATTACCTAAGCAATATAGCTAGTGCAAAAAATTGACAAGGTATTGAATAAAATAATAAACTTGAAAAACGTAGTAAAGCGGACTCTTATAAAACTTTCTTGTCTTTACACAAGTTCTTGAATGAATAATTTTGGAGATAGAGTTCAAAAATTGCAAATTCGTGTAAAACTGCTTGCATGAAAGGTTTTAAATATTGACATCTGCAATGCGTTTCTACCTTTACGAGAGAATCAATGTGTTTATCTTCAAGTTCCTTTGTGTCCTGGTTGATCTTGACTTGAGACTTGCAATGGCCAGCAACAACCCTGAAAAAAATAAAATTGAACATTGATTAGAATAGTTTTAAGGGATGCGCCTTCGAGTTTAAACTACAATATTTACCATTGACCATGATGTTTTATCACGAACAACTTGAATAATTATCTTGTACCTTCATGTGTTTGTATTACAGTGCAACGCCGGCTGAACGAACTTTCTTGGATCTGACAATTTGCTTCGTATATAATCAATGTCTTTACTGCTGAAATTTATTCGCGGTTGCACTGTAATTCTCTATCGCTTTGAAAAACATTCAGCGAAATCGAAGTAAAATAGCGACAGTAAATGCAAATTGCTTTGAATTATATTGTCAACTTTTCCAGTGCTAAATTCAGAATATTAATACCTTTAGTAACAATTAGATGGTATTTGAAATATACACGACCATTCGGTTCAGCTTAAAATCTTTAATAATATCATTCCGTTCAGTTGTAAATCCGAGAGCTCGGGTACTTCGAATTTCTAATATGTCTACAATCTTCTGTACTTTTGTTGCCGAGTTTTGGTCAATTTTAGCCGCCGAGAATTGCCTCGATGTCTATGTACAATAACATTTCACATGCAAGCAGCACGCTTGCTTTGTCTCTTTGTTTTTATACGTTTCTAGCAAAACAAAATTATTAGCTATCGAAGCAAAGACAGAAAACCAAAACATCAGTAGAATTTTTGTAGAAAATTGTGTACATTCAAAGCAATTTGTATCTTAATACGTTTGAACGGTACAAGGTTAACCCTTTCAGAAAAATCCGTGTTTAATTCAGAATATTGGTCAATTTCATCATACAATTCCCAAGTGTGGTCAACATCTAATTTCTCCTTACATTATCAATACATTGTGAAGCAGACAGGTAATGAGAATAAAGAAAATCATCAACTAGGGGTTATTGTCTTGATGTAATGCCAAATTTGGGCCTTTTATGGTGGCTGGTAACGGTTTACAGCACTTGACAGTTGCTGTTAAAATAATGCTCTCAGAGCAATTCCCATCAACCGCTTGACGCAACAGGTTACCATAGCAACAGTATAACATGTCAAAAACACCTTTAATTTTAGCTAAAAGTGCTAATTACTCAAAAACGAGCTCGGTGATACCAATTTTATTATTGAATAATGATCAGAATGTTGAGAAACAGCTTTTTGCAAAGCTCTAAAAAATTATACCGAAGGTGTTTAGAGCCACTTTAAATTTTCTAATGGCGCATATTGAAAAATTTAGCTTCAATTTTTCGATTTCATCGGTTCGTAATCCGTCTCAATCGACACGAGACATAGCTATCCTTGTTCCTTTTTGATGTATTATGACCTGTTTGTTGTTTTTCTACCTTAGAAAACTTTTATAAAGGTTCTCTTCAATTTGAAGGTATTTTTGTGCATCACAAAAAGAGAGGACAAAATATCGTGACATAACTCCTATAAAAACAAGAATCAATCTTCTTGAAAATTTGCATAAACGATCTATATTTATAGAGTGAAAAGACAGATTTTATGACGTCACGATGAAAACCATCTACAATGTTGTTTATAACTATACGTATTTAAAAAGAAATAGCATTTAGAAAATTACAGGACTTTAAATGCGTCCGCCATTTGGATGTCCCACTTTTGGTTCAACAACAATGATGGTGGTCAAAAAGAATACAAGAAGTAAAGAAGATTTTGTTACAATTTATGTTGATTAGTTTTCACTTCGAATTTAGATATCACTTCAAAAATTACTCTCATATCTCTAAATTGAAACATAACGCAAACATGTTGATTTTATCTCCTAAAAAAAGTAAAATGTCAGCTTGTAAGGTAAACTGTTTATAGTTTACACTTTGGATGACGTCACATACAAACAGCAATTGCTTCCATTAAAAAATTTAGAGATTACGACAGTGAGTATCAGTTTAGAATAACGCATGGTCAGATGCAAAGGACCAATAGCCTATAAACTACGTATTATGGATGTTGCCATAACAATCGAACGACGTGGTAGGTGTTGAACACTGAACTATATAAACAATAGCCTCCATTTGGCGAGGAAATATGCTCGGATATTTGTCCGCGGACATTTTTTGTTCCTCGAAGCTCACAGTTTTCCGAGAGCGAAGCTCGAGGAAAACTGTGAGCTTCGAGGAACAGATAATGTCCAAGGACAAATATCCGAGCATATTTTTGAAGCCAAATGGAGGCTAGTGTACTTATTATCCTTCAAATATTTTTTCACAAGGCCGCTCTGTTTGCCGTGGAAGATCTCGGTTGGCCAAGCTGTTAAACATCAAAATAATTATGTTGGCGTTCAAAAATATTTCTAGTCTGTTCAAAACAATCAGTTTTATTTAATTTAGCAATTTATTTGAGACGAAAACTGAGCCTGCGAACGCGAAACGCAAATTTTCAAAACTGGGGAATATCACTTGGGGAATATCACCCGGATATTCCCCAGTTTTGGCTGCGTCACGTGACGTGTCTAGACCAATCGCGCGCGAGAAAAAATTGTGATGGATTATAAATATATTATATTCACGCCCCATTTGTTTCTGTCTTAAAGGGGTATGATCTGCAATTCTCAGAAATCGTAGTTGTTATGTATTTGTAAAAGATGGGCAATAATCGCCAAAAGTAACATGATTTAGGATTCGTTTTCTCAATTCAGATGCAGTCTCTTTTTTCATCTAGTTTACTGAAGGGTAATTCTACCTAAAACGTTACACCTTTTTCAAAATTCTGAACAGCAACATGTTTTGGCCTGCTTGTTAACTATTATTTTAGTGATCAGTCTTGCCACATACTGCCACACAAACACATACCTACAGATGTACGTGAGAAAATATATCTGATGAGCTCTTTTGAAATTATGGAAAACATAATCATAAAGATAAGCGAAGAACTTTTCAGAATAATAAAAAACATTGGTCACATTGCCCAAAGTTAATTTACAGGGAAGAAAACAACGTAAACAATAAACAATGCTTGTCAATTGTTTTACATACTTGGTAACTTTAAAACGTCATGCGAGAGTCCAAATATTGAAAGTTAAAAACAAAACTCCCAACCTGGCAAAATAAATTAAAGAGCTATAGTTTTTAAGAAAAAAAGAACGACATTAATTGCTTTTTCAAAGGAAATTTACATAGAGCCCCGCCTTGACTAGTGACGAAACATAATAAACATGAACGTTTTCCTCAATAAATCTCGAACCTTTTGTTCAATACTGGACACAGCAAGTTTTTTTCTGGTACAGGGCACTCAGAATGATTTGAGCCCTGAATCTATCTTCTACCTCGTTCATGAAACATTTTCAAAGACTGTTTTGTTAACCCTCGGACGAACAAGAGAGGAAAGGGGGCAGGGACCCCGGGGGGGACTCCTATATAAAAGTGACGGGGATGCTCGTCGTCTCGTTTAGGGGTCTAAATTACGGATTTTGGTCTCACGTAGGGTGTTCAGGACGAAACGCCGATATTTTTAGCCATCAAGGTATCGTTTAGGGTTGCACGCGAAGAAATAATAAAAAACACCGTCATACTGTGTTGGTGTCCTCATTACCGGAGATGATTGCAACTTAATTAAAGTCACTATAACTCTTGTTTGTCTGTCTTTTTTAGAATGGTATCTTTTAGTGGTAAAATAAAGCTTGAGCTACGCCCAGATTGGTCTCCTTTAGGGGTTTAATTCAAAATTTCCGACGAGCATCCCCGTCCCTTTCATAAGGGAGTCCCCCCGGGGGCAGGGACCCTCCTGGAGATTTATTTTTGATAATTTTGATCTAACTATTATATGAGCGGCCAAAGTTATTCCAGATGAGAACCAAGTTTGTGATCATTGCGTTTCTTCTTTAGAGCTATGCCACAGATAACTCATCTTGATAACTTTAGATTGAATTTTTCAATTAAGTTCATCTCAATCGTCCCCAATCTTAACCATCCTTGTTCCGTTATGGTTTATTATTTCCTCTTTGATGGTTTTCTTCTTATAAGTAAACTACTATTTTGAAGCTTCCTCCGATTTCAAGGTAACTTTGTACGTGTGGCAGAATCAGTAAATCACTCAAAATATCGTGACATTGCTCAGTTAATTTTCACCTCCAAACCAAATATCCATAAATTGATATTTACAGCCCATCGATCAACCGATCGACCGAGTGCACTTCCCCCTAAATGCTATAACCCGTTCATTGCTACGCATTCACCAGTTAAAAATGACAAAATCTTGGCTGCGTGACAATCTCTACCCTCCCCCACCCCACCCGCCAATCTTTTTTCCAAACATCTCAAATTTAGATTTTACCAGGGTGATGGGCTCCAGGTTTTACGTCGTTCATAAATATAGTAAAATTCGGAAAGACTTTGACCATGTCTACTCTTCTATTGTCATCTATACTTATTTTCGTTCATTTCTACTGTTTTCAAACCAATAGTTAAAGGTTTTAAGACTAATCGATATGCAACAGAATCACAACCTAGCTACATGCAACCTTTTCGTTATTAAACGCGCATTTGGGAGTTATTGAAGCTAGTGTAACGTCATCAACTCATAATGTTATAAGATTCCCTTCCATGCAAATTTGTAAGCAACTGACAGACAACTCCGTGAAAGACTGAGATCTAAAATTCAATTTTCTCATATAAAGTCACCTACATAACATTATTGTGTAAGAGTCATACAATGTATTTTTCGCGATTTAGTTTAAATTTGGCAACATGGCAGTGAAACGTCAAAAAATCAAAGGCTCCTATGAATGAATAAATTAATATGCATAAATTAATAGCGCCTAAAAAGGCGGTTTTGTTATGAAAACGTGCAAGTCGAAGCGAGTTAAGAAGGTGGTTAAGGTCATTCCTTAGTATTGCACTGCGCATCCTTTCTGCGCATAATTTCGCGCGTAATTAGCGCGCGCACATTAAAAAACATGGCGGCTTTTTCTTTGTGGCAATGCTCGCCAGAGAGGTAAATCATCGTTTTCTCGTAAACGAGCGTGGGGACCTATCATTTTTTTTCGCAAATTTAAGTCTAGTAATCATCTTCTTTCTATACAAGGAGTATAGACCAATTCTCAGTGCAGAAAAATTAATAATCACTGGAAACGTGAAAAAATACGTGTTTTTGGTTGATTTTGTAAGGAATTAGGAGGTATTTTTAGTCGATTATATCTCTTTCGCGAGGCTGGTGACCTATTCTTTTTATTCAATATTTTGAAACATTACATCACAATGTTCAACTAGGAAAAGTTTCAGAAACTTCCCAGTGTAACTTCTATTTCGATGGAATAACCTTAAACGGTATATTTTGTATCATTAATTATTCTTGAGAAAGACTGTCTTCTACCTTTTTAGCAGCAAGCTGATCGAACTAGTGATTCTCAGTACTAGTTGCTTTACTTTCTGATAATCTCAGTACTAGGAATTTGGTGGTACATCAACTGACAATAACCTCTTCTTGATGATTTTCTTTATTCTCATCACCTGTCTGCTTAACAAAGTATTCACACTGGAAGAAGAAATTCGATGTTGATCACTTTTGGAAATTATAGAGTTTAATTAACCAATATTCTGAATAAGCACTCGGACTTGCGCACAACTTACGAAGCAGTATAGTGGTAATTAAAAGTGTGACGTCACAAATTTTCAAATATATTTTTATCAAGCCTCAAAATCCCATCAGTCATTAGATACAAATTGCTACTGTATGATTAGCCACAAAATTTCAACTTGTTTGCACGAAAAGAACTGAAGATATAGCAGCATGCTTCCTCTGAATAGCTGATTAAATTTCATAATTGCGCAAATTTAATTTTTGTGACGTCACAAGTTTAGTACTTTATATTGTACTGAGCAAGAGTAAGTACTGACCTGTAATTCCATGACATCTCAGGTTTTCCATCTACGTACACTTCACCATGCCATCACTTTCTCTGCTTGCCTTTTGTTCCTGTTATGAACAACAAAAAAGTTTGTTTTCATGACGTTGTTTTTTTTGGATATCAAGTTAGAGAGGATCTGCGAGTCAAGTGACAAATTTCGAATAAAATTCCATGCTATTTATTATCAAAACTTAGGTCGCGTTGGTACCAGCCCAGGGGAGAGAAGGAAGTACTTGGTATAATGGGGTTTCCTGAGATCAATCTCCGCCCAGGAAAGAGGACATTTTCAAGCCTCTTGGTATAATAAAAGTAAAAATAAATCGTTATGATTGGGTTTAAAGGGGAGATATTATTTTTAGGCGTATAAGCAAGTTAACTGCAGACTTCTAAATTTAGAGGTTTCCTTAACGTTCGACGTTAATTTTGTACAAAATGATTTAATATATTGTAGCATAGCTCCTTTAATTTTATCCTCCTTACACTTCTTTTAATGTCCGAATAAATATGATGTTATACAGCAATATTCCCGAGTTGATGATTTTCTTTATTCTCATCACCCGTCTGCTTGGAAAAGTATGAATATTGAAAGAAGAATTTAGATGTCGGTCATTCTTGGAAGATAACCTCGTGAAAACATGATTATAAAACGGTTTTAGAGCAAGAGTAAATACTGACCTGTCAGTCAATGCCTCAGTTCTCACGTATTCCATCCATGTACACTTTACTATGTCTTCGATCTCATTCCCCCCGCTTGCCTATTTTCCTGTCAGAAAAAAAACGTAAGTCAGATCATTCAACTAGACTAATCTCTAGAAAACTAACATCCTGTTATCACAAAGGTTTCATGGGTGTTTGCTCAAGGGGGGGGGGGGGGGGAGTGACGCATTGTTACTGAGTGTTATGGGATCATATTTTCGATGGAAAAGAGAACCTTTTCCCGTAACGAAGATGATGATTCTTTTAGGCAAATAATCGGTATTTTTACTAAGAGATGTCTTGGTAGAAAACCGTGAAGGTAATGAGTTCATGATCAGGCGTCAGGGGAGAAGCTCCCATAAATATATGATTTAAAATAAGGTCATGGTCGAAGTGACCCTCGACACACCCCTATTCCCTCCCCCAGGACCTCTAGGTATAGCTGTTGTAGAACAATTGTAATGGCTAACCTGTAATGCATGCAATGCCACAAGTAGTAGTAAAATCCATTTCTTTCACTCGTGTACACTTTTTGATGCCACCAAATATTCTCTATCTCGTCGTTTTCCTGTTAAGAAGAAAATAAGAAAAAGTGAGTCAGCTAGTTTTAATGACGTTTTATTGGAAATCAGGCTCTATGAATCCATTCTCGTCCCCATAGGCCACGATCCTTTTGGTCAGCACCAAGAATCGAGACCTCTGGCCGGTTCCAACACCGGAAGTCCGCGAATCTCGGACTTCTCGTCAAATCTGACAAATCTGATTGGCTGAGAATATAGAACGAGTACTCTGCGCATGTTCAACCAATTGGTTCCGGCCAGAGGTCTCGATTCTTGGTGCTGACCAAAAGCTAGGATCGTGGCCTCTGGGCACGAGAATGCTATGAATCAACTAGAAATGCCTCTAACATATACGAGAACCTGTACAGGATTGAGGGATCGGGGACGGAGAGGGGGGACGGAAATGGTGTAAGCTTGTATGGGCACACTGTAAAGCGGTTTCAGAGCAAGAGTAAGTACTGACCTGTCAGTCGATGCCTCAGTTCTCACGTATTCCATCCATCTTCTCATTCCCCCGGCGCTTATAAGGCTTGTTTTCCTGTCAGGAAAAAACCCAAGTCAGTTCAGTTTATTCAAATAGACAAATCTCTAATAAACTTCTATCCTGTTATCGGAAAGGTTTCATGGGTGTTTTCTCAAGGGGGGGGGGGGGGGGGGGGGGGGGGGACAGAGAGTGACGCATTGCAAATTGAGTTTCCTGGGATCATATTTTTGCCGGAAATAAGGACATTTTCCCATAACGAAGATCATGATTTTACTGATTTAAAATAAGATCATGGTTGACGTGGCCCTCGACACACCCTTATCTCCCCCCCTCCCCCCCTCCCTCCCAGGCTTTCTTGGTATAGCTGTTGTAGAACAATTGTAATGGCTAACCTGTAATGCAATGCCATTTCTTTTACTCATGTACACCTTTTGACAAAATATTCTCCGTCTCGTCGTTTTCCTGTTAAGAAGAAAAAAATGAGTCAGTTTTAAAGATGATTTTCTTGGACATCAGGCTCTATGAATCAACTAGAAATACCTCTAACATATACAAGTACCTGTACAAGGTTGAGGGATTGGGGGGAGGGGGGACGGAAATTGGGTAAACCTGTTTGCCTACACTCAAGAGTTTAGCATATTAAACCGCAGAATCATATGAAAATACTGCGCAGTAGCTTTAATTTGAATGGTCACACACTAGGGTTTCATCCACAGACTTAAACGTTAGAACCATATATTAATTGACTCAAGGTGTGATTATGGGAGTGAAAGATTCAATAAAGTCAGGGTTTGAGATCATCAGAGATAAACCGCTTCCTGGTTTCAAGTCAAGTACCCCCGCTTCTGACCTCACCCCTCCTATATCCCCTCCCGGGACCACAACTGAGTTCTACCACCACATACATGTTTAGTGTGTACCTATTGAAGATTGACAATTTCTTAGTTTGTTGTCGCATGATTGATGCCGATATTTTGACTTGAAATGATACACAGTGTAACTGATGAAACTGAACTGAATATACATTCAGTGATGGAAACTCGACCACATAACAAATTAAACAAAGAAAATTTCTGAGCAATGGAGACAACAATGTCAATATCCATAATAATTATTCTAAACTGTTTTCTATCGGTTCCTGCAAAAATAAACTTACGAATTTTGTGAGCCAATTCAATATTATAAAATTTCGATCATCGTACTCTTCTATTGATATCGTCTCGTGCAAATTATTCAGAGTTCATTTGGTTATGTATGTAACAGAATTTCATAACATAGCGAGTCTAGAACTATACCAGAGTAGCTCAGAGTGCTACGTCAAACAGAATACTGACATTCATGACCAAAAGTAAAGCGGCAAATGATAAAGCTTAATGAGCAAGTTACCTCGGAAAGCGTCGAAGGCCAAGTCTTCAACTAGTTGCGTGGTTGCTGTAGGAGTCTGCAAGCGTGTTTGCAATACTTGGCTTGAGGGATGACTTTCTAGGGCCAGTCAGTCAGTTACGTCGCAGCATCTTTTCAATGACGAGTAAACCCTTGAAAACTCGGTAAATCTGACAAACTTAATACAGAAATAAACGTTGTCGGGAGCTTTTTCCATTTCGCATTTCTCGAATACACCGCGTGCAAGGGTGACATTAAAATATGAATAATTAAAATTATGAATTTAAAATTCAAATGAATGATATTGCATACCGACACTCAGTTTTGTGAGGCGTACCCCAAAGGAAAATGAGACTGTTAAAAATAGAAATAAACAGAGTGAGAGCATTTCTAAATTAATTTTGGACTATTTACGGGGGAGAAATGCTATGTAGAATGGACCGCACCCACCCAGTTTCAAGAATTCACTGCATGTACCCAGCATTAGTATAGTCTGAAGATCGCACATCTCTTGCAACAGTTTCAGTTCAGTTCTAAATGCCTAGGGTGGCTGTTAGAATAAACTTTTAAGTTTATTACGCGACATTTCTGAAAACGAGTAGTTAGTGATGGTAGACGGTATACCCGTTTGCAGTACTAAATCCTAGAGATAAATTTCCATGCATGATGTGATTGTATTTAGGGGTGGACCATTGGATTATTGATGGGGGAGGGGGGGGGGGGGGGGGGTTTGCATGAATTTTATCTACTCGATCATTTTTTTTTATTCTTCCAGCCCTGCAAGATATTTTTTTTTATCTCCGTGTCCTTGCACGATATACCGTTTTGCTCGATATTTTTTTAAAAACCAGAAGCGCTTGCTCGATATTTTTTGGAGGATTTGTTCAGCCCCCCCCCCCCCCCCCCCCCATCAATATTCTAATGGTCCACCCCTTAAAACGATACGAAATAATTGTAACACAGGCATATCAAAATTCAGTTTTATTCTGACGTTCTAAATTTCTAATTATTGCAGAGATATTTTTTCTTTAATATGATTGTTTGCTTTCAATTTTTCTTTAGCATATTGTAATACAAATACAGACCTGCACAATTTGTAGACCTGAGCCTACAACCTACTTACACCAGCATCACCAAGCAGGTAGCCTGCGTCGCAGACGAACTCAACCGCCGGTAAAGTCCGGACTTTACCGGCGGTTGAGTTCGTCTGCGACGCAGGTTACCAAGCAGGCCTTGAGATGGAACCCACAGGAAAAACGAAAGAAAGGGCGGCGCAGAGACAGCTGGCGACGGACGGTGGAAGGTGAGACGAGAGAGGCGGGCTTCATTTACTGGCATCAGATGGAGAGACAGGCGCAGGACAGAACGGGATGGAGAAGTGTCTTGAAATACCTATGCCCCACACAGGGTGAAAGGGATTACGTAGTAGTAGAGTCTACAGAACTATATAGGCTAGCTACACCCCTGGTTAATACTGGAAAGAAACTTTGAGGGAATTGGAAGTGAACAAAATTACGATACAACTGGATGAACTGGTCAGATTCAGTTTATTAAACGATTCTCATCAGTAAACTCTTTGACTATAAGTACTCTCTTGATTCGATATCATTCTGGCATACAGGAGCACATGACGTTATTTATTTCTCTTATTCTTATTCTCTTATTCTATTTCTCCTATTCTATAAAATCAGTAACAGCTTATAGCTAATGTCATTATTAGCTGTTACTGATTTTATGCCCAAGTTTTCTCTATTACATTCCATTCCTAGTTTAGCCCTGATTTGGGGGCGAGGGAGGGGCTAACAATTAGACGGCGCCTGTGTAGCCAATCAGATTGCGCGTTTACTCGATAGTCGGTCAGTGGGTTATGCTAACGTCTGACATCAGTGTTCCTACTTCTATGCAAAAGTTGTTTTGGACGATTTTTCAGGTCGTTTCTCCATGTAATCGCTTCCATACCACTCAATAAGACGTTTTCTCGTATCCCCTGGCATTCCTTGATATTGTCGATTGTTGATAGTCACATTGGAGAATCCGTTGAACCATTCTTCTGGCGATGGGTACATGTCTACAAACCGCCTCTCGGTGTGACTATCCGCGATGGGAAAAAGTTTTTTCATTTCAAGTAAAATTTTATTCTCAAACAAAACTTTACTTTCTAAGCTATCTCCTTCAAAGAAATTGTTGGTATCGACATCAACAGATGGAGCGAAATGGGGATACACTCGGCTCATTGGTGGTTTTGTCTTCCAAGCGACTCGATATTCCGATTCAATGTGGTTTTGAAGCGCAATAAATCTCGAATAGTTGTCGTTATCCTTTTTGTGAACAGCCAAGTCGATATCATCTGAATATGGAATAATCGCCCTGCTTCTTGCGGCACCGAGAAGTGTTCCGTAAGTTATGCGATACTCCATTCCAATTTCGTTCATTGCTTTAACGGTCGCGGCTAAAAGCTTGTCCATCACAACGTCGCAGCAGATCGGAAAACCATCGGCTGCGAGCGAATCGGGCGATCGGAAAGCCGTCGGTTTTTCGGGGCAGAGCTCCGCGTCGTCGGAACATTTCGTCCACTCTATTTTGTGCCGACGCACTATGCGTAAAATTGAGTGAAATTTGCCCAGTCTTGAATAATCTGTAAACTCCTTACTCCCTTTTAAGCTGCCTCTATCAATGTAATTCAGAGATTGGCTGAAATAACAGTTTGATAATTTGGCGATTTTCAATGTTCCTTTAGATCTTAAGAAGAAGTCAAGGTGGCTTAAACTTCCGTAGTCGGATCGCCATCTCAATTCCAGAAAGTGCTTTTTACGAACTAGCAACGCGCTTTCAGTTATGTTGCACTCTTGATACTCCTCGCCTTGTTTCATATTTGCAGCCACGCCATCTTGAATTTTATGGATCCTTCCCGAATTACGAATAACCAGTGTCCAGTTTTTAAGCAGGAAACGGCACGAGCTTTGCTCAAGCAGTTTTTTGGTTTCATCCTGTCTCCTTGTTTGGATTGGACTGGTTATTCCGGTCGCTCCATCAAACTCTGGGTGCTTATCTAGAAAGGCTGCCAGCTTCAGTACAGCGTCTCGATCGCCGGTCATAGATAGAGCGCCAACACCCTCTCGCGTTAGCTTCAAATCCAGTCCATGAGGAACAATCAGTACATACTTCACGAGCTCGTTTGTTAAACTGATCTCCATTGCCTCCTCGGGCTCGTAATCCGAGCCGATAATTTTAACAGAAGCTGCATTGGAGGTTGAATAGTCAGATAAGTTGGGTGTATGACCGAGACCGTAGAGTTCGTCTACCAAAGGAGAACTTGCGGATCCCTGTGTAAGATACCACAGGTTCCTGAAGGAAAGACACAGGATAACCACTATAAGTGCCAGCGACAGGTAATGCCACTTTTTCAGCATTGTGTGCTACTGCAGGCTTTGATTTGTACGTGTTTGATCTGTTTGAAGAGAAGAAGTTCAAATTGTTAATTTAAGACTTGATTTAGGCCTCGGTTGTTCAAAGCGTGGTGGACAACAGAGGTGTATTCAGATGTAAGGTACTCATAAAGGGGGGCAGGAAGTGGGGGAGTGGCGAGGGAGTGAATATGCGACTTTTTTGCTTAAAATTGGTGGGCCTTATCTTTTTTCAACAACAACAAAAAACACGGAGGGGCGGGATAGGGGGAACAGGGGCAGGCCCCCTGGGTCCCTACCTTAGATCTGCCACTGGGAGGAGAGAATAAATCCATTGTACAATCGATCAATTTTATCAGATGAATAAGGATTTATTTGGTCGGGCCAATATATTTACTGTTACCCGTTAGAAGATGTTTTTAGTTCAGTCTTATTTGCAGGTGCCATATTTCACCAGTTTCGTATTATTCATATGAGGGCTTTGCCACCTTCAAAAACATAAGAATACATTTATTCTTTATGTAGGTTAAAGAAGTATTGGTTCCATTGAGGAAGAAATAATATGTACTAAAGACCTTCAACAGCAATTTTAAATTTTTTCACCAAATATGCACTGATAGTTTGGAGCCTAGGCTCTATTCCCAGCCGTTTTGGGAGTCATCCAAAAATAGACATTTTTTCTCGCCGCAGCGCGTCGCGTCTCCTCGAGGTGATTTTCACGCGCGTACGCGTGCTCTCCCACTCGACTATCCCTAAGAAAAACGAGGGACTGCTCGTAGTCTATCCAAAAACGAACCGGACGGTAAAAATGGATTTATTCGGTCACGGGACAAGCGCAAGCATTCTATCACTTGAATGCTTTGTTTTCTGTGCGTTTTTATGCTGGTTATTACTGAATGGAACCGAGCGGGAAGAGAGGAGTGGGGCAGGGGAGAGGGGCAGGGTCGTATGCTACTTTAAACTGACACTTTTCATCCTGTAATTGTTTTCGATCAAAAGTCTTAAAAGAATCTCTCCTCTGCAGAGGCTCCCTTTGGAGAAGGGACAAATGGGACAAAGAAAGGGGAGAAAGAGCGCGCTCCCCCGCGCATTCCCCGCGCGCTTGCTTTCTCTCTCTCTCCAGCCTCGCACGTTTCTTTCTCTTTCTCTTCCCTATCCCCGATATACAGCCCCTTTCGCCACTACGGCGGTTTCGTGACAATTACTAAACACGCGCAGAGTTCAATTATGTAACGCAAGTATAAAAGTTTACTGTTTATGGGAAATGTTGGTTGTTTGGCGTATCACTGACAGCATAGTTAGTAGAGGGGACTATGCTGACAGTCGTAGAACTTGGCGATCGGGAATAAAAGGTTATGTAGAACACAGCCGAGTGTTTAGTTCGCATCCTAGCACAAGTCTACTGTCCAAGTTGAGCGAAAAGACGCACTGAAAGCAAATATATGGATTTGTTACGAAGAAATTACAATGTACATAAAATCCCCCAACTTTTACTTACCTCAAGGTACGTTGTCTCACTTATAAAGGAAGTCACTCAGATCGTTTAGATTCTGTACATTAAGCAAGATCCGCTCCTCCAAAGTCCTAAATAGGACGTATCTGACTTAATTAAAGCGCAGCCAACTGACGTACACCGGAAACTGTTATGCCCTTGTCGCCAATTTTCCCATCATACATTTCAGTATGTCACGCAACTGATGAAGTGACATGGTTACTTTCCATCCCAATCTCGAAATATTAATTCTCCTTACTGATTGTATATGGAAGCACAAAAAAAAAGGGAAAAAAGAAAAAAGAACCAGCGACAAAGAGCATCCATGAGACATACGTACAAACACGGTCCGGGCCCGGTCACGCAACGCTTTTACTCACGTCACATGACGACAGTATGACAAAGGGAAATCTAAAGGAAGTGAAACTACATCTCGAAAAAGACTGTGTTCCTCGTTTTCATATTTCCGCATCAGATGGTGTCCGCGTTCATCTCGCGCGTACTCACGCACGTGGTTACAGCCACAACCAGTTGCTGGTACCACGTGGAATATTAGATCCAAATTATACTAGGGGGAGGGGGTCGATAGAGGAATTGATATCAGTCCCCGGCAAGCACTCGCAGTTGCCGATTCTTATTTCCCCCGCAAGAATTCCGAAAATTGTCACGCTAGCATTGTGCGCGTGCAAATGAGGATGCGTCATGTTGCTTAGCAACTTTGGTGACGAAAACTGCGCACTCAGTCAATTTTCCCCAACCGACCCCCAACCTGGCGTTGAAATCCAGCGGCCACTGCATTTCGACACCTGAAAGACCCTGGGGACGAAGTTGGATTTCCCCCACAAAGCAACTGGTACTTAGTCCCCCGACTGATGTTGCGTTACTGGCCAAACCATAATGACAACATTATAAACGTTTTGTGTTATTTTATTCTTAGCAAGTTACGTTGCAGTGGTCAACATTATTTCCATGGAAAAACAAATTCCTAAGTTGTAAGTTAATCTCTCAAAGTTTGAGTTCCCTTGAAGTACAGAAATTCTTATTCGGTTTATTTAACATTAATGACATAATATTCCTTCTTTTGTTTGAGAAAAAACCGTCTCTTCGCTGAACAGTTTTGTTTTATAACAAGAAGAAACCAGTAATTAAGTATTGACATTATTTATAATTACACAACACAAAATTGTGAAAATTCAAATGGAATTTCTATTAGAGCGGTTTTCAATTGAGTGTAGTAAAAACAAAACCAAAGTAATCACTCTAGCCAATCACAACAGACGAAAACAACATAAGGAGCCAATCAGAACTCGAAGCAAATACATGTGACCGGCGCCAAGCGCGGGAAAACGCGTACAACCAAGTCACGATTGGTTTTAGTTTGGCATGTGATTGGTTAAGAAAGTGGCGCAGGTTTTTCGAACCAATCAGAGAGCGTAGTAAAGCAAAACCAAAGCAAACGAATGTTCCTATCGACTCTCAATTGAAAACCGCTTTACTAAGCTTCAATAATTTTGCATAAAGATTCTAACTAGTATTAAAGGAAATCTAAGAAATCGGAAGTTGTTTTTGTCATTACTTGTCGTCGAAGAACTCGTGCGCATGCACCGTCTTCTTGTGAACACGAAGAGAACTGGGTTGAGTGAAAGTCTTGTTGCACAAGTCACACACAAAAGGCCTTTCTCCTGTGTGAGTTCTGATGTGAGACTTGAGAGCTCCGCGGTCAGCGAACGCCGCGGGGCATGCCGGACAGGGGTATGGTTTCTCACCAGTGTGACACCTCACATGACGCTTCAAGCCACTGGAGTGCGTGAACTTTTTGAAGCAGTGACTACAGGAGTAGGGCCGCTGGCCGGTATGAATGCGCACGTGAACGTGCAGACTGCTGTAAGAGCTGAAGTTTTTCTGGCAATGTTTGCATTGATATTTCTTTTTCTTTGTCTTTGGAAGAAGTTCGTCGGTGGAGTCTTGAGGTGTTTCTTTCTTGATTTTTGTAACAGTTTCGGTGTCGTTACTGTGGTTAGTACTTTCAACTTGACCATCCTCAGTAGGTTGACGAGAACTGTTCCGCTCTGGCGTTCGATTCATACTCGGAGGACTGTTCGGCTCTCGGGTCCGATCTATACTCGGAGAATCTTCGGATCCCGAGGGCTCTTTGGACGCCACGTGGCTATGCGTTTCTGTATCAGTCTCAACAGGTTTAGGCGACGCTTGCTCGCACAATCCAACACCGCTACCTTGCTTGAAACTGCACAATATCCTGGCTGTATTGTGTTCCTCTAAGTCTCTCTGAGGCGAACACTCTGATTGATCCACAGGCTCTGTCTTAATCTTCGTTTCAGTCTCGCTATACGGAGACCTCGTTATCGCTGCATCCTCGCTTGTCTCCATTTGCTCGGGGCTCTCGTTGTTGAGCTCGTCGTCGCTTGTCCATCCATTTTGATCCTTGTGCGTCTTCATATGAGATCGCAGGTATCTTGTCTGAATGAAGCCCTTGCCGCACACTCCACACTTGTGTGGCCTGTCCTCGGTGTGGGTCATCTTGTGGTAGTAATAGGAGCTGTAATACGGAAAGCATCGGCCGCATAGTTCGCACTTGTGCGGCTTAAATCCCGTATGGCTGCGCGTGTGGATTTCCAGCTTGCGGTGATGATCAAACGTCTTGTGACACAGCGAGCAGCAGTAGCGTCCATCTTTGTCGACGACGGCGTGCGAAGAGATGTGATGCTCGAGTTTTTTGCCGTTGCTAAACGATTGGCCGCAAACGAAGCAGAAGTTTGCACCATCTTCGTCTTCATTTTTCACGCTGCTCGGCTTCACACTGGTGATGGGATGTTTACGTTTCAACACGTTGTTTGACTTGTCTTGCTGAGCGGAATGTTCACGATGTTCCTCGTCAACTCTCTGTTTTAACTCCTCCGGGAGGGGGTGACGAAACTCCCCTCGGATACCCGTAATGTGGAGATCGTCCCGTGGGGCTGTCTCCCTGGGTACTGCAGCGTCCTGCCCAGTGGCATTGATGTTCAGTTCGCGCCGAATGACGGTCTCTCCTTGGTGCGTAAGCGGTACGCTGTTTCGGGCGGTTAATTTTAAACGTTTTCTCTGTATTGCCAACAGTTCATCCCCGCCTTCATGAGACATCAAGTGCTCTAGAAAGTCAGAGCGACTGGAGAAGTTCTTTTCGCAACGAAGACACTGAAGCTCCTGCGTTGAGCCATGATAGCAATCCAAATGAATCTTGAGAAGTTTCTTGTGACCGAAGTAAATACCGCAGTGATGACAGGTGAAGTCCCGCGGGTGCCTTCGCCTCGGTTGGTACGCTTCGTTGAGCTGGCGGGATCGCCCGGGAGATGTCCCAGGGTGCTCTATGTTGTCAGATCTCTGAGGACTTTTCTCCAGAAGATTTTTAATTGTTGTTGTCCCCGACATCAAGCGCTGGGCCTCATGTGGTCTTACCAGAGCCCCAAGTTCTGGTGCACTCGCCCTTCTCTTGAGGGACAAAGAATGAAGCAGCGCCTCTTTGGTGATGTTGTTGATACTCTCGCGGGCAGTGACTTCTCGATGATCCTGGGAGTTGTCTTGCACTGGGCTTGGAGGAACTACTCTTTGTAACGGCTCTTTCCATTTAGGGGTCAGGGTGGGTAGCGGCGGAGCCTTATGATATAAGAGGGCTGAATTTGCTGACGATGTACGGGTAACAGGCTGGTGTACTCTCCTTAAATCCACACCCGACTGTTGGGCGAAAGTGCGACATAATCTTGGATGTACCACAGGGATGAGTGGTGGAGGTCCACCCAGAGGTGGGCCATCCCTCTTCCCTCTGCTCAAACCCAGCAACATGTTCTTAGCAAGGTCGTTTGATCTGTCAGTTCTTTCATACGCCGAGAACGCGGAAAATCGACGCTTAAAAGCATCCGAGCTTGGCATCCTTTCAACAGAATCACTGTTTACTTCTGCAGTTGGCGAGAATGTCTCTAACTCGTCGGGCACGCGTCTTTGGTCGTTAAAATTCCCTTCACGTTCTATTGTTTCGTGACGTTTCGGCAGGAAAATCCTTGTTTTTGCCTCTGGACCCACCAAATAGTTGGATTTCTCTTTATCATACCAATCGTCCGGTTCTTGAGAGGAACTGGTTTCCTTTTTATGATGGCGGAACGCGCTAAACATGGGAAAATGTCGTTCAACGCAAAGCCGTAAATTTTTCACCGGGTCAGGATACACCACAGTACGAATATCACCTTGCTTCTTGGCTTGACAGTTATCCTCCAAAACATCATTGTTTCCAACAGAGTCGCTTTCCGGAAAACACGGCTTTTCCGATCGACTTTGATTCGGGGTTTCCGCTTCCGCGGTCGTGGCACTCAGAACTCGTCGGAGACTATTCGGTTTCCTTCGTGTGTCCTTGGAATTCACCAGTGTTGTCTCGTGCGATGTGACATGACTAACGAACTCTGCGCGATTGTCGAAAGATTTTCCACAGTAGTAGCACTGCAAGACATCTAACGAGCTGTGGTACGAGTTCATATGAATCTTTAACAGATTCTTATGTTCAAAGTGAAGCCCGCACTCGGTGCAATGCGGCATCTTATGGCAGTTTTCCACATGAGCCCTAAGCTCACGCGAGTCTGGGAATCGTTCGTTACATAGCTTGCATGGTACCGTCAAATCGCGCATCTGATCTTCTTTATGAGGCGGACTTGTTCTAATTGCTTCAGAGAACGTTTGATCATTAGGCAACGCGGCATCTGTTTGGGCAGTGGTGAATCCCTGGTTAACTTCATCTGCAATGCTATCTCTTCTTCTTGCCTCCATTTTAATTAGCAAGCTCGACTTCAATTTTTCGATGGCTTGATTTTCTGGAGTCAGTTCAATCGTTTTGTCGTCATTTTGGTGCGAGATTAAATGATGCAGATACTCCATTTTGGACAGGAACTCCTCCTGGCAGCGATTACAGCGCAAGGCTGTGGCGCGCTTTGTAGTACGCGCCTTGTGATTGGGTGATCCCGAGTCGCCGCTCTCGTCATCTCCTGACAGCGTGGAAGAATACGATCCCGCGGGCGATTGCGGGCTTCCCTCAAGATTACCATCTAAGTTGGGTAAATGAGCAGGAAGAAATACACACGATGTAGCGGATTCTTGAGGAGCATCTCCAGAGTCGTCAATGTTGTGTTTCAAACTCACGCGCGGGATCGTCATTGGTGGAGACACACTGCTCGTAGTGACGATAACAGAAGATCGTTGCAGTTGAGTTGGAGCCTTGTGATATTCAACAGCTGGAGCTGGTATACCACTGTCCATCTCTTTTACGGCTACTGGGTCGCTACCATTTTCAGATTTTGGTGAAACAGAGCGTTCTATTTCATTGTTTGGTTGAGGAGGTGAATATTGGTGATGCTCAAGCTCTGAATCTCGTCGTGTCACGTGGCTGTCTGTTTCTGTGAGCTCACGATCACTTCCCTTGTCAGTCTCCATGTCGCCTACCTCGTCTTCGGTGCTACCACAGTCTTCTCTTGAGTCGCTGCTACCATGCGACATCGCTTCGTCGTCGTACTCGTACTCGTGACTGCGACAACCAAGCTCCCATTCATTGGGTACCAAGCCATTGGTATGTTCATGGCCCTCTTGGACTTGACGTATATCCACGTGGTTGTCAGTATCTGTACGTTCTGCCTCTTCACCAGAGATATTCAACTCTATCTCGACATTCCCAGTCTTCACTCTCCCTCCGGTCTTGTGACGAGGCGTGGTCGCACCTTGCTTTGCCCCTTTGCTCCCAACCTTGTGGTAATGCTCCATATGTAAGCGCAGAAGCTTGTCGTGGTCAAATTTCAGCCCGCAAGCAACGCAAACCGGTTCAGAGTGATGCGCTTTGATGTGTAGTTTCAAGACGTTCGGGTGTTCGAATATGTCTTTGCACCGAGGACAGCGCACCTTTACGTTGTGATGAACTCGCATGTGGATGTGAAGCAGATTCGCGTGTTCGAACTCCTCGTGGCACGTGCCGCATTTGAGCACGTGGCGAGTTGCATTCTCGTGCTGTTTCACTTCATGGATCTTGAGCGCACGTGACGAGGCGAAGCTCTTGCTGCAGTGAGAGCACATCCACATTCTGCGGAAAAAAATGACAGGGGAGCGTGAGTGAAAAGGAAATAAAAAAAACTATTTAATAATTAAAGCGGTTTTCTGTCGTTCATAAAGGTGGGATTGGTGTTGGCACGTTTTCTAATTGTCAACACATACATGTACAAAAGAGGGCCAAAGCCACGAGAGGAATGGGGAGTACCCTCACTTGCCAGACGACCTACATGTACCCATTTCTCTCGTACCCTCTTTGGGCTCGTCACGCAATCTTTTCTGGAGAGGTATTGTTAGCAATAACTTTAACTTATAGAATTATTAGAAAAACTGCAGTAATAATGGAATTTGTACATTTAACAATTAGATCATGAGCTTGAGATTTCATGATGTAGTTGTTGAGGCTGCAGGCCGAGTCAACTATCACTCATAGAAATTGAGAGCGAATTGTTTTATTGTTTTAGTAAAAATCATAATAATTGTCTAGTATTAACTCTGAATCCTCCTCCGAAACTTCGGAGAAACGAGAAGAAAGCGCCATGTTGTAGACAACCTCCAGCCACTCATATACTAATGCATTGATAGCATACATTAGTAGCTCAGCCACTGAATTACTAGATTGCTGCATTTGCATTAGCATACTAGTAGATTTTTACTAATAAATAATGTTCTCATGTAGCCAATTTACTGCTAATAAGTCAAACCATCTCGTTAGCAACCAGCTCCCACAGGAAACTTATGATGAACACATTTTTCAGTCTAAAAAATTATTAAATGAATTACATGTGTACAAGCTGACTCCCTCAGACAAGATGATCATTCAAAGAAAATTGTTATTTTATGACAGTTAATGTTCTCTAAAGGGAAAAAGGTGATCAGATTATTTCATATTGAATGATACTACAATACATGTATGCTAACTTTTGAAACGGGAAAAACACAGATATAACTTGAACATTTTGCTCTTGAAAGAGAAAATTTATGTACAATTTTTTTGCACCAAGCAGGTTACTATCAATATTACAGTAGATCAATGTAACTCACCGGCAGCATTCTGTAAAATTATGCATCTTCGCATCATTTAGGTTCTCCTTTTGGTTCTTTTTCGTAAACGCTTCAATATTGTTGGCCATGGTTAAATGTTTGGTACTAGATTGTTCCATGTTGTTACAAGTTATAAAATTATCAGCAGTTCTCCCTGCCTTGTCTTCTGTACTTTCCAGGATAAACTAAAAATCCCTTTCAATTGAATAGTCGAGGCTCCTCAATCAAATGCACCAATATCACAATCTCCGGGTTGCTATATGGTTAGCTTCATATGAGGCCTTGATCTGCAATATTAAATGAAACATTAATATTAGGTATTTCAGATGAATATACCTGCCCCGGCTGTACACCCTGGTAATTAAATGGTAGCTTTATCATTGATAATCCAAAACATAGAGATACCACAAAGAGCTTCATAACAAGACAACTGCATATTAAACTGCGCACATTCATTATTATTAACTGACGCTGGAAGATCAAGAGTTCATGTAAAAATAGAATTATCTGAGTAGCTGGGTTACAATATTGTTCAATTTATAACATTACTGCCACACATAACATCACATGCAATACCTAAAAATTGCTCACTGGAGTCATCACATCACAAACCACACAATTCCAAAAGAGCTGATAGTATATCAAATGAATTAGACAATAGTTATACATGTAGTATGTATGCCCAAACACGCTAGCAGATTAAAGAGTTCATGTAAAAATAGAATCACCCATCATAGGGTTACAATATAATACTACAGCTGTTATATTTTTATAGTACTGTCACATATTATGTGGTCATCACATCACATAATAAAATTATTATTTGTTACATTAGTAAGTTGTAAAATAATAATAATTTAAATCACATGTAAATAGTAATTTGAAGTTTAAAAAATCAGATTGAAGTACAGTATTATTTTACCATCTAAGCTACAGTTAAATTTCACTGGATTAAAGACAAACGCATCACACATACCACATATTGCATGTGATTTTACTGGCATTAAAACTGATGTTATATGTGTGACAGTAAAAAAAGATTATAAACAGATTACAGTACAGTATTACCATGGTTTCATTGCAATAAATAATACATCACACATATCAAGTATTGAATGATTCTTTACAGACATTTAAACTTCAGTAATCTTATATGTGTGACAGTTATAAATTAAATGATAACATTGTAGCCTTGCTTAGTGATAATTTTACATGTAACTTTGTAGTGAACTCTAGATCTGCCATCAAGTTTTCAATATACCTGTAGCTAGCTAATTAATTTGATGCTTTCCTAGAGATCTAAGCTTCCACATCACCAAGCTACAGTAGCTACTTTGTTATATGTCACAACTAATAATATTGTCTCAAAACACCTTGGTCATTTAAGGTGGCTGGTACATAACAGTTTACAGCTCTTGCGCTTCCATTGACGATACTACCACTGTGTAATGTCAACATAATGATATCAAATTAACAGGTTACCATAGCAACAGTATAAACTGTCTGAAAAACATCCTTAATTTCAGTTTAATGTGCTGATAACTCTAAAACAAGCTTGGTGACCCCCATTTTTTTATTATTGAACAATGATCAGCATGTTGAGATACAACTCTTTTCAAAGTTTAAAAAAATTCTCCAGAAGGGGTTTAGAACCACCATTAATTTTCAAAAAATTAAATCTAAAGAATGTTGTTGCAGCAGCTTCTCTTGCTTGCCAGCCTGTCATATGCTGACCAATCAGATGTGAAGATATCTTAGGATGAATGTAACTTTTGAGACATGATTTGCCAACTTTTCTGAAATACCAAATGAGGGAAATTTTTATCCTGGGATTTCACACCTTCCAAAGATGACCTATTGTCAGTAACAATTTCCGAACATTTCCTGAGACTCCCAAAGATCATTCTGAACATTTCCGATGTTCAAATCAGCTGCAAAACATAACCTGGCCTTCAGGTTTCCCCCCTCAAAATTGGAAGAATTTGTGACAAGTAAGCATGGTGATTTTACATGGAATATGCATTTCTCCAGGTAGATAATGTTTACATTTTTATCAAAAGGGGTTTAATAATTTGAGGCTTACAAGCCCAAATTTGTAGGCCAGGCTTGAGAAATTGGTCCAAATGAGTGTGATGGTGAAACTCACATGTAAATTATACGTGAGAGATACATGTAATCTGCACTGTATATCCCAGCTGATGTTGGCTATAAACAGAATTGCCTAATGTGCAATATATATTATACATTGTATTTTTACTTTTTCCTTCTGAATAATATTATTGAAGAATATTGTTCAAGAAAAATTCATGGTCTTGTTATCCCCTGGAGTAATAAGCATTTGAAGAATTTTTCAACATCAACAAAGGAATAAACCAGAACTAATAATAATTAATTTATGACTATAAATTCTTTAAAAATAACACTTTTTGGCTGAGTGTATATTCTGTGATAAATTTCATGACAATTTGCGAGGTGTTTTGCGAGAATCAAATATACGTCATCATTATAACCAATTACTTATATTTAGTAACTATATCTGAAGTAACTATTGACTGAGAAAATGATTTCCATAATTCCTGAGTGTATATTTAACTGCAAGATTATACTCTGGTATAACTATGCTTGCTGTAGCAACCTCGTTCCCAGGGTCTCTCATCTTCCCGCCCCCTGGAGCGAGAGAAGAGAGACCCTGGTCTGGTCTGGTCACGTGTCTAATTGACATTTTCAAACCCCAGGGAGGGCTCCTACAATTACGAATCTTTGTCGCGCTTTCTTTTGTCGACAACAAAGCGAGGCCAGAAGCTAACGGCCACTGTTCACAGGCAAGCGATGTTTTTATACAGCAGTCTTCAGTTCGCTGTTTGCAGCAGTTACTCCAATGTTTAGAGGCAATTTACTATGGCCGAGATGTCTACGGAAAATCAATGAATTTCGGAAAATCGATGAATTTCCAGCGCGCTAGCGCTGCTCCACGGCAGGCAAGGTCTCGAAAGGTCAATGTCGTATCGGAGTCAATTGTCAAGGCGTCATCATTATATAAAATTACACTGACGTCTGAACATTTCCACAAAGAGGAAAGAAAAATATTAAGACACCATGGGCTTAATTCAAGTTTAATAAACCAAGCTTATATTTTGCGAGTCGCTGACTCTTAGTCTAAGCGCTGCAAAATCTAATACATCACGTACACATCGCATAAATGTAAAACAAAGTGAATGCACGTTGCATATCGAGTTTTCCTGTTTTTAAAAGATATATCCTAAAAGGGTAAAGGTAAGGCGAGTGCAATAAAAACAAACAGAAACAATCAACAGTACGTAATTTACCTGGAGTTGGGTTGAATTTTCTTGACGATCATGGAGACTTGCTCTGGTCGGTGATCATTTTGTCACCTTTTATCATTTTCGCAACGCCGCCGGTAGCAACGAAATACACGATACCGAATACAGAATAAAGAATCAAGTAAAACATCGCCGCCGAATAAATAAAAGCTATAAAGATTTTCTTTATCCCTTTCCTGTCCTGGATTCGCTTTCGACTCCTTCGTCTTCGCAGATCTTGATCAAATGTGCGCTGTACAGCAGTGTACAGATGGCGATCTTTCAATACATCTAAGACCATCTAAGAACCCTAGCTTTCCTTGATCGCAGTCTTGAAGGCTACAAAAATATTTAATCGTCCGTTAATCGTCTTTTTGGCGTCTCGGAACATGCGGTTATTTCGATTTACAACACTTTCCGCTCACCCCTAGGCAAAGTGGAGACAAATTTCACACTCATCTGCCCCTCCCACTAATCTTTTATTTGCTACATCCCAGATTCTGGGACACACGTGACCAGACCAGACCAGGGTCTCTCTTCTCTCGCTCCAGGGGGCGGGAAGATGAGAGACCCTGGGAACGAGGTTGTTGCTGTAGCTGTTGATTGGTAAAGAAGATTAATACAGAAAGAAATGTTGATATAAATAAAATGGTCCATAGAAATTTAATCGAAAAGAACACATTTTGATTAGAGTTGCAGGAAGTGACAGAGAGTCAACTTCCTTTGAGAATAAGCCTAGTTCCACATAATGTATACATTTTAAAGTGAGCTTTAAAGGCCCGTTTACACTAGTGATTTTTGAAGCAATTTTTGTCACGCTTTACAGCGATTTTTGCTGCAATTTCAGTGCGATTTGGTCGTGATTTCAGCGTGATATTGCCGAAGGTTCAATCTCGTTCCCAGTAGCCTGTGAGCAAGCTCTCTTGGCGTTGGGTGGGTAGAAGAGGGAGAGCGGGAAAGAGAGCTTGCACGGACCCCTCAGAATTTTGAATGCCGCCTCTTAAAACACCCCACTGCTTCCCGCTGTTTGACTGTCAAAATTTGGCCTATTAGCGCAAACCGGAAACAAAATGTAATGTTAATTGGAAATTCATTGTGGTCTCAATTTTCTAGTAGCGCCATGATTTGCATTCTAAACACGCTCGGAAGTCGTTTCTTGGAAAGTACAAAACGGATCGAATCGAAAAAGATCTCTTTCAAAAGGATTTTCAAAGCGCAGTACAGCTAGAATATTTGTTTCCCGTTTGTTAGGAATTTCGCTCTGAAAATCCTGGTGCATGTTTTTATGGGGTTGTATTTGAATTCAAGCTAAGTTAAACGCTTGACAATAGGGGCCAGCGGTATCCCGCATGATCGTAGGGTTGCGGGGTGGCCTGGGGGTTTTGCAGGGCCCTTGTTGTCTTACAGCTCTCCTGTGGATGTCAAGCCATTTCGTGCGTGTTGCCTTTCATTGTCGGCGCTCAAAGTATTTGCTCCCGGCCCATCCCTCCCTTTAGGTAAGTATAGGGTGAGTATGTAGTTTTTTCCACTGATTATCAGTGTGACGGTGTCTGGTGGTTGCGGCTCTCAGGGTTGCCATGGTTACCCTATGCGCTCGACTCGTTTTGCATGTGGCTCCACCAACCTTACAGGCACCTTCCCCAAGCTCATCTATTGTTGATGAGTTTAATCATATTTAATTACGAAATCGCTGTGTAAATATATTTACCAGAGCTGGCATGTCTGCTGAACTACCGCACCGTTTGACTCCAAAGTCTCTTTGGAACTCATTTTGAAAGCGCTGAACAAAAAAATTATTTATTACATGCGCCTCCGAAGCTAAGTTCCAAAAATACCTGAACTAACTTTTTCTGCACGAGTGATAAACACTGAGCGTCATGTTTGCTACGAAGACGTCATCGATTAATTAATCTCCACCAATCAGCATTTTGTGTTGATTTTTCGAGTGTGGATATTCAAAACTCTGAGAGATCAGTATAAGCTCTCTTTCCTCTTGCTCTTCCCACCCCCACCTCCCCCCAAAAATGCCAAGAGAGCTTGCTCGCAGGCTACGTTCCCAGAGCCCTTGTTACTCTTATCCAGCGGCAGGAATGGGCAACAAGGACTTTTGGGATAAAGCGTTCCGCGCGCCATGACAGGATTCCTGGACTTCCTGTTTTACTGCGCATGTCAGGCGGAACGCTTTATCCCAGAGGTCCTTGTTGGCCGTTCCAACCACTGGATAAGGATAACAAGGACTCTGGGAATGAGATGGCCGAAGGTTTCAAACTTACGACAAAAACAACACCATCTTTGTTTATAAGACATGTGTACATGCACTGGAACAAAACCTCTGCTCAAAATCATCACGTTTCATAGAAATTCCAGTCATATCGCGCTCAAATCGCACTGAAATTGCAGCTGGTTGCGACAAAAATTGCAGTGTAAATCGCGACAAAAATTGCATCAAAAATTGTCTGTGTAAACGGGCCTTGACACTTGTCTAACATTTATATACAGGGGTTAATAATGTGGAGTTTAATTTGGACATCACAGGCCAGTAGTTAACTTGATTCATAAGATGCATGCCCAGTATTAATCACCATATTCAACAGTGACCTAATCTTTGCTTGTAACGGTTATGTGATATTCTTTATGCAAATCGTGCAATATTGAATGAGTAAAAAAAAAAAAAAAAAATACTAAAAGTAAGAAAGTAGCAGCCTGTTATGTTATGTTAGTGCTGAATGATCGATATAAGAGTGAACAAAACATATTTTGCCTAATTCTAAAAAGAAAACTGTGATATATATTCATAATTTGTGATCATCTGTGAGTCACGTCCTCATCGATCTACAATATATAAAATGCTTTGTACTGTCTGTACTTAAGCATGTACTTGGCTTACGCGAGGGCATCTAAACGTAACCGTCATGGAAGAAATCCGTTGCCTTTACATGTAAACACTTTTACCTTTCAACAGCCTTTCAACTATAAAATACCTTCAGTGTTTGGTCCCAATTAGTGCAATTATTCTCCTCACTGCATCACGTAGCGCAAAACTGTGGTCTCTAAATTAGTACAAGCTATACAACGAGCACTCGCGTGTCATTCTATTAAAATATCAAAGGTCGAGGACGCTTGAAATAAGCAATTGTGAATTAAACTGGGTTCTGTTTTACAATTTTACCGTCACGCTAACCAACAAGGACTTAATCTAATTTCAATTTCAGTGGAGTAAGATCCTTTATCGTTTTCAGACACTTCGCTTGCGTCAAATTTTTATAGAACCAGTAAAAAGAGAAAAACTTCTTTTGACTAGAAAGAGACACCAGATGCGACCAGATCAGACACATCATTTCCCTAGCTGTGTATTTTCCTTCACAAATAAGAAGGAGAATCTTCCTAAAACGGATTCAACAACAACGAACAATAGAAGCAAGATGAAATATTGAGTAAGCAATTTACCGGAGGTCACTGAGATTCAACGAGGGAAATGACATCACCTACAACATCGCTCGCTTTCACACATATAAAATGGCGCGTCGAAGAGAACGATAAACATCTGAACTTACCGTGAGAAAAACGTTCCTTTTGTGCCATAATTCCTGATTGAAAGTAGCCACTATTACGTCTTAATAGTTCGTACGTTGATTAAAACAGACGGAGCACCGAAATACAGTTCGCCACCATCAAAAACTATTGAATTACGAAAACTGTGACTTCATCAAATGTAAATTAGGCTGTGATGACGTGGGTACAGTGGAATCTAGGCGTCAAATTTATTTTGGTGGTTGAATTTGTTATTATCGTGACGGAAGTGAAGTGTGTTTTATACAAAATGCTGGACAAAGCCAGGTTAGGAAGACTCTTGCCAATTAAAGTGATCACGATGAGCCATTTTCCTCGCAAATATCCTGTAATTAAGCTCATAATATAATAAACACGCAGCTTTCCTTGCTTTCGATTTGCATACCGGAAGTAGTGTGCGTTTTCCAGACTGATCGAGAAGAACGAAAATCGTGAATTGAATCATAAGTGCTTTACTAGTAACACAGTTAAAATAATAAATTTGGAATGGTGGAAAATTATTACTCACCCTCAAACACGGCTTGTCATAAAAAGCAAGTGTCTATTAAATTCTTCGCACGTGGCGATTTAAAGTTCTGATGAAGCAAAATATCTGTATAAACAGCGAGTCTATTTCGTAGTCGATCGCAGCTGAATCAAGACATCTCTTCTCTTCTCTCCAGCTACCAGCCCCTCATTTCGTCAGAACCTTATTTTGAACTGACAGACAATTCCCAAAACTTTAACTATTAATTAAGTGATGCAACCTTTTAACACCCCCTATCCGTTGCGAAATCTTCGCCCCTTTATAAACCGTAAACAATGCGTTTCTTCGTGGAAATTTCTGGCAAACCGGAAATGAAATAGATATAAAAGGGTAAAGTACAATTTTGGAATCGTTGCTATAAAATTGGATTCATTATATCATCGAAACTATTGTAAACAAAAAACTATTACATTGTTTTCCATTCTAATGAACGACGGATTTTATTAAATTTGAACATTTTGGGCCATGGGAAGTGTTTTGTGAAACTCAGCTTATCAAGATGGGTGTGCGACGTGGGTGTATATATCGCAACAGTTTCATTTGAGATTAAACAACATTGTCATATTAAAAAAAAACACGAAAACAAAAGACTGGATCATTTCTTTATTTAGCAATAATTAATTCAACTTGTTCGACGATTCTGCATGCTAAGGCCCCAGGGGTTACTAAAAAAAGAAGCTTTACACCCCAAATATACCTGCATGAAAAATATACCCATGCACTTCCCTCCCTTCTCCCCCCACCGAAAAAGCTCATATCGAACTAATCTAATTGAAGCGCAAAATTTATTTCTAAGAACAGAGCTGCACCCACAAAAAACCCCCACCAGTTACGCCTCCCTGCCACTTATGCCCTTATGATCTGAGTACCTATCCCATGAGGCTCACACATTCAAGAACACCTTGAGGACCCTATTTGAGTAAAAATAGACACTGGGGTTTAAAATAAAACTGGATGGCTATTAACATCAATCATTTTGGTAAAACTACTTTAAAATTATTATATGGGTAGCAGTCAGGAAATGTTATCTGCATCTACCATACTGAACAGGCAGGAAGAGGTGATTTGCAAACAAGAATGAAGTTTTAACTTCCTTCCCTTTTCTGTGCCTGTCTAGCCTGAATTTCAGCAGTCTCCTCAATCTCGTTCCCAGAGTTCTTGTTACCCTTGTCCAGCGGTGAAGCGGCCAACAAGGACCTCTGGGATAGAGTGATCTGCCTGACTTGCACAGTAAGACCGGAAGTCGAACACATGCGCAGTAGAACCGGAAGTCCAAGAATCTTGTCATGGTGGATCGCTTCCCCAAGATGTCCTTGTTGGCCGCTCCACCGCTGGACAAGGGTAACGAGGACTCTGGGAACGAGATTGCTGTCTCCTCTGAAAAACTATTTCACAAGGAAAATAAATTATCTACTCAGAACTTCATTTCTGTGAGAACAAATTATCAAACTGTATAAATTATGATAATGTAAATAAGTCAATTTTGTAATGTGAACTGCGTACAAATAATGGTTGTGAAAGTGATCTTTGCAGTTTATATTAACCAAGTATTTCAGTGTAACACTCAGGATTTACTCCGTTTCTGCTAGTTTATTATTCAAACTTATGACAGACTCTTCACATGTGGGAGCGGGAGATCGCAATTTTGTATGTCATCAGCAGTATGATGTTGCAGAGGTCATACAATATTTCGAAATCCAATGAAGCTTCAATATGTTTTTTTCTTCTTTTTTTTCTTCTGGGAATGCTTTTCAACTGCTTTTTTAGTAGCTTCATATCTGCAAAGACCTTACACTTTCATGTCAAAACCGAGAACAGCCCACAGGTACATCGGCGACATATGAGAACTTATTCTTCCATGGAGAAAAAAGTTGTACCACACAAGAAAGTACTGCTTACTAGCTTTCATTTGAATTCTAACACTGTTGGATTTCATTTTACACAGAGTTAAAAGTTACAACCACAAGTAAAGAGTTTTAAAGTTTTAAGACTTAGTCAGGGGAACAAAAAAAATGCCGCTTTTGGTAAATCTTCATTGAAGCACTCAAAGAGTTTCCAATATTTATTATTATCCAATCAAAACAGTGCAAGCACTCACGAGTACTCCAAAAATTGTCATATCAGCATAGCGTCATGAGGATGTGTCATGTTGCTTAGCAACAATGGGATGCAAATCGCAGGGCTCAGTCCAGTCTCAGAGACAGAATTTCGCCCTCAACTCAGTGGTACTTGTTCCTCCGACTGTTCCTCCGTTTGGGTCTTTTTTTCGGTGAGCACGCAGCACGCAAGGGCGCGAGACAAAAACAAAATTTTGTCCCGCTTCCTCGTGCGCTCGCCAAAAAAAACCAAACCACCTGTTCTGCAGGCTACTCTGACTGATGTAAGGGGATGAAGATTTAGAATTCAAGGGGTTAGTCTGTAAACAGAGCAAGAAAATTTCCTAGAACAGTCCTTCATGATATGAACTATTGTATCTTTTTCCATCATAATAGAATGATCAGCATCCTGTGTCCAATTATTGATGACGACTTCATGTATAAGAGAACCTGTCTGGTTGTCGTAAAGTCCTATTATTCCACAGGGCGTGTCCTCTGAATCAGTCGATGAAAGAACCACCAAAACATCCAGTTCATCCTCATAGTCCACATCTAAAACTGTTTCAAAACCTGGATTGTTGAATACTTGATCTTGCCTGGCTTTGATTTCTCGACCGGAGGAAGTAAACTTGACTCTTTCTGTGCAGCTTTTTTCCTTTTTCAGATTTAAGGCAAAACAGTTCTTCAGTTCAAATGTTGACATCTTTGTCTCTAATGGGCATAGCTTCAAACATCTGACAAAAGACAAACAACAACAAAGCTGACAGTTAAAATGGCCTGTTCTGTTAAAAATATATGTGAATCTTTCATTAATCCAGTGGTTTTCTGACAGATCAACTAAATAATACAATCATTCAACTGAATCCATCACTGTAATGCAATAAATTGTTGCAGTTCTTCCCTTTACAAATACCATTGGTTGCATTTGAGATTGAACAGCTGATGCAAAAACAACCTACGGAAAACTGTGCAGCTACAGAATGTAAACTTAGAAACATTATAAGAAAGACATTATTCAGCCAGTGACATAGCCTGCAATATCCATGTTTTGCGAATCAAAGATGGTGGCTAAACTCTCAAAGGAGATAAACATGGAGAGTTGGCCCCCCTCCCTCGCCTTTCTCCCTCTCCCTTCGCCATTCTTTTGCACTCGCCCCAAGCCTCCAATGTTTTCCTAATCCAAGATGGTGGCTTATAAACACTCGATGGAATATTCAGCGCTTGCTCGCCCAAAATACGCCTGTTTTGCAGGCTACGAGTGACACGGAAAAAAGAATTCTGAGTTCTCCCAACAGGAGTAGTTATGATAATATTCATACGATGTCACCAAGAGTTAAATTTTATAACCTACATACAATTACACCATTTAGACCCTCTAACACTGAGCTACACTGAGGTTCAAATGTGATATTTGTTTCTCAAACTCATTAATAATTCATCAAGTTAAAACAAAGGAAATCATAACCGTGTAGGAGGGTTGGATACCCAGTCTTAATTAGCATAGATTTTTACGATTTTATTTCTCCGTTTACTCCTTAGTTTTTGTTTTGATTGAGAAGATATATCAAACAATCGAACAGTGTTTCAGCGGCTATCCAAACACCTCGAATTTCGTCAAAAATACTCCGCTGTGCATCATATTTTCAACTCTCTTCTTGGTGTTTGGATATCCCGATGAAACACTGTCTTTGTGTGTGATATATTACTTATTCCACAACAGTATTTCCTACATGTAGTTTAGCCAGACCCTTGGATTATTATTTTTATCTTACTTGATTTCATGGGGACCAATATGAAGAATGCGGCCACTGTTATCGGCATGGAAATAAGCCTGGTCTGGTTCAACAGATAACAGATCCATTTCCAATATTCCACTCTTTGCAAGTTTCAAGTCTTTTACTGAACGAACATGAAATACACTGCTGTGAGAATGCGGACAAGAAATATAATGCCATGGATACCCTCCAAATGAGATGACATGGTGATTACTGGAAATCTCGAACAAGGCAGTGGGCTTTGAAGTAAATGATACATTGACAGGGAGTCCATCTGGATGTTGTCCAACAATGAATGGATCAAGGGACGAACATGATGATGCCTGATGAGCAACGTCAGAAGATGACGTTTCAAATTTGTTACCCAACTTAGTGGCAAAGCTGTAGTTTTCTATGATTTCCCACAAGTTGTAAAATCTGATTTTATCGCATTGATGCATGACCACGACAAACCCATTGCTTGCTGCAGCATCCATAATATCCTGACCAAATATGGATTTTTCTATAGGCATAAGAGCTAGGAACTCTAATGGCGCCATCAAAAAAATCGACAGAAACATTAAAGGCTTGCTCTGATTGTAGAAGTGCACAGACTTGAGCACAATCCTCTGCAAATCAGACTCCCAAAGGATGTGCTTGAATCTGTACTGTTTTGACAAATAAACTTTCTGCAAGACCTCTCCAGTTTTTAGATCATGACGAATCAGCCAACCGTCTGCCGTGACAGCAAGTAAACAGGGTTTATAGCCTGATCTGGTGCAGTTCAGGTACGAGTACTGATCCACGGGGCTCTCAAACACCAGAGCAGATTCTATCTTTTTAGAATTTTCGCAAGGAGAGAGTTTGTAAAGGAGCTCTGGTTTTCCATCGAAACCGAAACTGTTGTAGCAGGTTCTGAATTTGTCGAAAAACAAGTGTTGACTGTCGAATCCAACAGGATGTTTCGTGTTTTTCCACCAGACTTCACAAAACTTGGAGCCCTCCTTTTGCACCAAAGATCGAATGATTTTCAGATCTTTTCGAAGACCATGGCCACTCAACGATCTACGAACAACTTGGTAATATATGTTGTCCCTCTTCGCGTTTTCACGATGAAAGGGAAGGTTGTGATAGACACCAAATGTCGTGTTCATCGTAAATGATAAAGAAATACGACAATCTTGGCCATACAAAAATACATGAAATCCTACAGTACAAAATGGCGCGCGAACTTCACGTTTGTTTTGGCCTGAATTATATGACGTACCAAACGCAGCGAAGAAACACCGCAAAACAAAAGAACCGTTGGCTCAAGAAACGTTCTTTGAGAAGAAAAAGAGAGTTGATAGCGTCGAAAAATCGTCCGAATCTGCCATGAGTAAAACCCATCCACCAGAATTAAAGAAGTGAGTATATTGTTTTTAAAATGTTTAGTGTGTTTTGAGGTCTTTTTGACCAGAAAACGTCAAATTCCATCGTTAAATGTAACACCAAAGGACAAGACGATCTTGGGTTGTTGCAAGATGCACGCTATATCCATCGATTACCTCAATACTTTTCTGTTCTTTCCACTAAAATTGCTCAAACTACTTTCAGATGATCTTTCATGACCAGATCTATAGCACATGTTTGCAATCCTGTTTTCAATTTCACAGATTTTTAATTAGCAATGATTTAAATAAGCTGTGTACATCATTATTATTTTCTAGCTTGACGTTTCATGACCGCTTTCTTGATGCAAGATCTTCTAAACATATAGTTCATTAGTTGCCTTGATGATCATAACCTGTACTAATGTATTTCTGTTTCATTTCAGATACATGGACAAAAGATTGTCGTGTGAGTATAACTGTATTATGACCTGCTTTATACTGTGAATACACCCTGGGTGTCTAATCGAACGCAATCGAACATCAATCGTTCGATTGCGTTCGAACATCAATCGTTCGATTGCGTTCGGCAATCGAACATCAAATTTTGTGTGAGTTCGATTATCGAACAAATCGAACGCAATCGAACCGAATCCGGTTTGATTTTGTTCGGACTGCATCTCTTGACGATTGAGTTTGATTGCCAACCGTTCGATAATTGAACATTCGATTATGTTCGATTGCTGACCGTTCGATTGTGTTTGATTGACAAAAAATTTTTGTGAGTTCGATTATGTTCGATTGCCGAACGTTCGATTAGACACCCCGGGAATACAGGGATGAGAATTTGGACGAGAACTTCAAATCTCATTGACCACATGTGTCATCAATGTTCATATGAGCTGAGAGTTTGCAAGAAGTGACCTTTTCAAATGAGCAAAATCTCTCATCATTGACTCTCGTGAAAATTTGAGCAGGTTCAAATTTTCAGAGAACACACAATGGTCTACAAGAGTGCAGGAGAAGGCTTGTCGATTCTTGATCTCATTATTTTGATCCCAGCCTCACTGCGCCTTTCAATAACACTCAAACCCTGAAGTTCAAAACCCAACTAACGATTGTGTTTTTCACTGCCATCAATCGTAATTACGATGAAAAAATGATAATAATAAATTATGACCCATAAAAAGGAAACAGACAAAATGGATTGAAATCTACCAATTTATTGCAACCCCAGCCATGGTTGTGACCTTTTGAACCCCTCAAAGTGAACTTCTGTTTCCTTTGATGTTCGCTAAGATGATTGACACTGACAGCCTTCTCAAAACCTTTAAGCTGTAGGCTCAATCAGCCGCCTCTTTCCAGTCAGAATATGTACTTGTATGCACTGTGTACTATGACAACCTAGCCTACTTGTACAGTCAACTAACTCTTTCAAAACATTTTGAGAACGCAATGACAGCACCAAAAAACAACTGTTGATTGAACAGAGTTTGCATGTTATCGAAAGGCACACTACTACAGTGGAACCTCGATGTATCGAACCCTCGATTTCTTAAAAACCCCTGACTCGAACCAAAAGTTGTTTCCCTTGGACTTGTTTTACTGTAATTTTACCCCTGATGTTTCGAACCTCCTGATTTTTCGAACCAATATTCGTTTCCCTTGGAGGTTCGAGGAAGTTCCACTGCATATCAAACAACGTTACATGTAACTTAACAAAAAGCGTTATTTGTTGATGGTATAATCCAGGGGGGGCAGGCAGCGCCCTTTGATCTTGCCGCTTTTCCGCAATACATGATCGCACAAGTAAAGAAATCTGTCAATCATTCGAGAAACGTACCTCTACGGGAGTTTGCTGTGGAATTTTCATCCATGGTGTCCCACAATGACCAAAGTTCAGTTAAACAGCGACCGAATCGTTCCCATAGATGTTTGGACGTGGAATCGCCAAAATATTTCTGAACGAACACAAACGCACGTCATGTCAGCCATCGTCCGCCATGTTTATTTTAAACAAACCAGTACTTAGTCTCGCTCGGCCAAATTTCTAAAATGTGCAATCATATATACTAGGTCCCAGGCCTCGCTGCTAGCCCCCCCTGGTATAATCCTTTGTAGCTTGTGTGATCAAGTTATAATATCACACCAAACTATATTAAAGGGTCCCTCTCAACCAATGTGCTTTGCGGTCGCGTGTTATTGTTTTCATCCGGGGAACTCGGTCTCTCGTGGGGCTAATGTTTGCCATACTTTCAAAATTGTGCTAACTTGGGTCATCTAACTGCTTTTTGTGGCCAGAACAAGGCCACAATCCTGCAAAAAGTACAATGTAGTTTTTAACTTCAAGCCACCATTTTCGCGGCACCCGAAAATGGCCGCCGTAAGAATATCGGCACGCAAAGCATACTGGTTGAGAGGGACCCTTTAATACAGTCAAACCCCATTAGTATGGCCACCAATGATATGGACAACAGAAAGTGTCTGAATTAACAGTACTGGTGTGTATTGAAGCAGGGTTTGACTGTATATGAAACTTTGTTCTTTGTAACAACATTTTACATGCTCTTTTTCTTTCTTTTTCTCAGTGAAACTCAATGGTGGTCGACATGTGACAGGTGTTTTAAGAGGATTTGATCCCTTTATGAACCTTGTGTTGGATGAGGCTTTAGAGGAGGTGTCAGCACAGGAGAAACATAAAATTGGAATGGTGGTAAGAAATCATCAGCTTTTTGAAATGTGTAAGGTCCGAACAGTGACAAGTCTGAATATAGTACTACATGTATGATGCTTTGCTAACTGAGATTTCTAGTAACTTTGATGGTAGCCTGAGTAGCTGGCGGTCTTGTTGGTGCGCAGAGTAAAAATTCCGAAGCAGCGAGAGTCTGGTGTGGGGGGCCCCAGACTCTCAAGATTTCGTGGCTTCGGAATTTATACTTTTCGCGCGTGCCAACAAGACCGCCAGCTATGCAGGCTACTTTGATGGTAAAACCAAATGGAAGGAAATATGGAACTTTGGCTGAGCTTTCCAGTGTTCTAATTATTTAAGCTGCTGTCAATCTTAATTTTATTATTACTAAAAATTGATTTACCCTTTCAATTCTACAAGGACATACCAAGTATGTCCTGTATCAGATTACTCATGCTGGATGTTAGAAGATGTACTGAGTACATGGAATTTGTTGGTAGTCTAGACTCCCATTTATTTCTTGTTAGCAGCAAGTGGAAATTTAAAAAAAAAATTAGCTATATGTACATGTACATGTATGTATGACAGTCTACTGTGGAGTTAATAGTATTAATCTAAAATTGAATATGTTTATATTAATTTTTTTGTAGGTCATCAGAGGAAATAGTATTGTAATAATGGAAGCATTGGACAGAATATTATGACGGAACAAGACAAGTGGATCAGTTGTCATTTGCTTTTTCCTTTGTATAATAATAATATTCGCTAGCCATTCTTATTGATTCTCTGTAGAGCCTTTTTGCTTGTAAATATCTCTTTTTGTGCACGTTATACCGTATTTTCCTGCTCAAGCATGCTTTTAAATGTTTGCACTGAGAGTGTAATGATTGTGGTCTTTAACAGACAGGTACATTTTCTAGACAGACTTGTAATAATAACTATGTCATTTTTTCATTTGTTAATTTATGTGTAATAAAAAAGCACTTTGAAATATGACTCATTACCCTCAGTTCCGTGATTACCCTCAGTTACCCTCATTTCCGTCATTACCCTCAGTTACCCGCTCATTACTCTCAGTTCCGTCATTACCCTCAGTTACCCTTATTACCCTCAGTTACCGTCATTACCCTCAGTTCCGTCATTACCATCATTACCCTTAGTTACCCTCAGTTCCGTCATTACCCTCAGTTACGCTATTTACCCTCGGTTACCATCATTACTCTCAGTTCCATCATTACCCTCATTACCTCATTTACCATCATTACCCTCAGTTACCATCATTACCCTCAGTTCCGTCATTACCCTCAGTTACCCGCTCATTACTCTCAGTTCCGTCATTACCCTCAGTTACCGTCATTACCCTCAGTTCCGTCATTACCCTCAGTTCCATCATTACCCTCAGTTCCATCATTACCCTCAGTTACGCTCATTACCCTCAGTTCCGTCATTACCCTCAGTTCCGTCATTACCCTCGGTTACCATCATTACTCTCAGTTACCCTCAGTTCCATCATTACCCTCAGTTACCCTAATTACCCTCAGTTCCGTCATTACCCTCAGTTCCGTCATTACCCTCAGTTCCCTGAGTTACCCTCATTACCCACAGTTCCCTCATTTACTGATATTACCCTCAGTTAGCCATATTACCCTCAGTTATCCTCAGTTACCATCATTACCCTAAGTTCCATCATTACCCTCAGTTCCCTCATTACTCTGTTACCCTCATTACTCTCAGTTTCGTCATTACCCTCAGTTACCCTCATTACCCTAAGTTCCATCATTACCCTCAGTTCCCTCATTACGCTCAGTTACCCCCAGATCCGTCATTACCCTCAGTTATCCTCATTACCCTCAGTTCCGTCATTACCCTCAGTTCCATCATTACCCTCAGTTCCGTCATTACCCTCAGTTACCGATATTACCCTCAGTTACCGATATTACCCTCAGTTACCGATATTACCCTCAGTTATGCTCATTACCCTCAGTTCCGTCATAACCCTCAGTTACCATCATTACCCTCAGTTCCGTCATTACCCTCAGTTCCCTGAGTTACCCTCATTACCCTCAGTTACCTTCATTACCCTCAGTTACCCTCATTACCGTCATTACCCTCAGTTCCGTCATTACCCTCAGTTCCATCATTACCCTCAGTTCCGTCATTACCCTCAGTTACCGATATTACCCTCAGTTACCGATATTACCCTCAGTTACCGATATTACCCTCAGTTATGCTCATTACCCTCAGTTCCGTCATAACCCTCAGTTACCATCATTACCCTCAGTTCCGTCATTACCCTCAGTTCCCTGAGTTACCCTCATTACCCTCAGTTACCATCATTACACTCAGTTCGGTCATTACCTTCAGTTACCATCAGTTACCCTCAGTTCCGTCATTACCCTCAGTTCCGTCATTACCCTCAGTTCCGTCAGTTCCGTCATTACTCTCAGTGACCCTCATTACCATCATTTACCATCATTACCCCCAGTTCCGTCATTACCCTTAGTGACCCTCATTACCCTCAGTAACCATCATTACCCCCAGTTCCGTCATTACCCTCAGTGACCCTCATTACCATCATTTACCATCATTACCCTCAGTTCTGTTATTACCCTCAGTTCCATCATTACCCTCAGTTACCGATATTATCCTCAGTTCCCTCAGTTACCATCATTACCCTCAGTTCCGTCATTACCCTCAGTTCGGTCATTACCTTCAGTTACCATCATTACCATCAGTTACCCTCAGTTCCGTCATTACCCTCAGTAACCCTCTTTACTATTACTCTCATTACCCTCAGTTACCGTCATTACTCTCAGTTACACTCATTACTCTTAGTTACTCAGTTCCCTGATTACCCTCAGTTTCCCATATTACCCTCAGTTCCGTCATTACCCTCAGTTACCCATATTACCCTTAGTTACGCTCATTACCCTCAGTTCCCTCATTTCTGTCATTACCCTCAGTGACCCACATTACCATCATTATCCTCAGTTACCCTCATTTCCGTCATTACCCTCAGTTCCATCATTACCCTCAGTTACCCATATTACCCTCAGTTCCGTCATTACCCTCATTACCCACAGTTCCGTCATTACCCTCATTTACGTCATTACCCTCAGTTCCGTCATTACCCTCAGTGACCCTCATTTACCATCATTACCCTCAGTTCCATCATTACCCTCAGTTCCATCATTACCCTCAGTTCCGTCATTACCCTCAGTTCCATCATTACCCTCAGCTCCGACATTACCCTCAGTTCCATCATTACCCTCAGTTACCCTCATTACCGTCATTACCCTCAGTTCCATCATTACCCTCAGTTCCGTCATTACCCTCAGTTACCCATATTACCCTCAGTTACGCTCATTACCCTCAGTTCCGTCATTACCTTCAGTTACCCATATTACCCTCAGTTCCGTTATTACCCTCAGTTCCGTCATTACCCTCAGTTACCCATATTACCCTCAGTTCCGTCATCACCCTCAGTTACCATCATTACCCTTAGTTATCCTCATTACCCTCAGTTACAATCATTACCCTCAGTTCCCTCATTTACCCATATTACCCTCAGTTACGCTCATTACCCTCAGTTCCGTCATTAGCCACAGTTACCCATATTACCCTCAGTTATGCTCATTACCCTCAGTTCCCTCATTATCCTCAGTTACCCATATTACCCTCAGTTCCATCATTACCCTCAGTATCCTCAGTTACTCATATTACCCTCAGTTACGCTCATTACCCTCAGTTCCGTCATTACCCTCAGTTACCATCATTACCCTCAGTTCTGTCATTACCATCAGTTACCCATATTACCCTCAGTTACCCTCATTACCCTCAGTTCCATCATTACCCTCAATTACCCTCAGTTACCATCATTACCCTCAGTTCCGTCATTACCCTCATTACTCTCAGTTCCGTCATTACTCTCAGTTACCCTCAGTACCCTCAGTTCCGTCATTACCCTCAGTAACCCTCTTTACTCTCATTACTCTCAGTTACCCTCATTACCCTCAGTTACCCTTATTACTCTTAGTTATCCTCAGTTACCCTTATTACATTATTTCCAATGACCTTCTTACTTTGGGGAGGGTATGGATATTTTCTGGAACCGCACACAAGCCAAATTTATTATTGATACACCTTGTTTTAACCCTCACCCAAACACAAAATAATGAAGTCAATCATAACTCCAAATGATGTCATATTATTCATCTTGCTGATACTTTATTGCATGTAATAAGATCTAACATGACAAAAAAGTAAGAAAAGAAGCCCATAAAATGACAAAGTCGTGAAGACGCCAGTATATACAGTTATAAATTAATAATTAATTTTATCAAGTTATTAAAAAGTATGACATGTTAAAAATTTGATTTAGTGACATCAGTCTCCCCATATCTGGGCCTTCTGGATCTTCTCTTGTTGTCTTCTGCCTGTCAGAAATAAAAAACAATCCTGTTAAATGAGACTGAAAACTCTCGATAACTGAGAAAAATTTGAGCATGCAGGTTGAAATTTGGTGAGACTGCACCAGAGTCAATGAGAGTTGCCACGAATGCATAGAGTTTCAGGCCAAACAAGAGTGAACAAAGTTTGAACTCTTGTCAACTCTCGTTGTGCAGTAGGCCCTCTCCATTTGGTACTTGTGTGACACATTGGGACTTTCAAATGAAATTTTAATACCAAGACTGCCTATTTTGTAGTCTGCTAAGCAACCATTATTTGGCTTGTCATGCAACGCTCTCCTCCTGCAGTAATGGCTGCTTAAATCTGAACTGCATTCCTTTTGTTTTGACCGCAGACACTTTGACACTTATCGGCCAAAAACGTGACAGTTATGGTTTGCTGAAAAGCTACTAGACTGTGAGAAGTCCCTCTTACGTTCCTCGCTAAGGAATAATTAAAAAAACCTTAGCACCCAGGGTAGTGCAAAGCGTGAGCAAGCGGAAATGGGGCAGAGCATAAGTGCTCACTTACGCTTAAGCTCACGCTCGACACTCAATAGGCCCTTTACGTCACATGACCAGGTCAATCATAAAAATAGGTGGTAGTACAAAATGGTTGCCAGAAATGGAAAGAGCATGATGAAATTTAATAGAAAGGTTGCCAATTTTGAGACCGCTGTTGCTTAAGCATGATATTTTATGGTAGTTTGAAAGTTCGAAAAATTTAAAGGATTTGTATGCTGGATTACAAATTCTTTAAATTTTTTGAACTTTCAAACTATTTGATCCTAGAACCATTGCTCAAGTGTAGCAAAGACGATCGATGACGAAATACTCCACGATTTGTGGAGTATTTCACCAGCGTGTCCCAGGGTCTTCTCCGCGCCCAGCCACCATCTTGAAAGCGGAGTAGACCCTGGTAACGAGGTTGCTGAGAGGCCAGTGGTCCACTGGGTGAAATATTTAGCTCTGTGTAGTTTTATGAGTGTGGTCAAAGACTCAATCTCACTTTTAGCATCCTTGATTTTTTCTCTTTCCTTGACTCTCTCTTCCCTGGTCATTTTCGACCTCATCCCAAGAGCACCAGCTACCAGCCTATCAGCTAACAGCTTACTGGTCTGTGGCCTCTCTTTGTATGGCTGCAGGAACTCTGAAAGAAACAACAGCCACTCATTTCAGTTATTTAACGAGTTAGGTCTAGGAACTTTTAGGTGAAGGTTATTAGTCTGTGCTCAATCCCAGTTTCTGTACAATGAAGCAACCAGCAGGAGGATTATTGCTATTCTCCCTACCCCTCGATGGGATGCTAGTCCATAGCAAGTTACCCTCCAGCATTTTGTCAGGTTGCCGTAAATACAGTCAACTCTCTCTAAGACGGACACCATCGGGACCAGACTGAACACTGCCGTAGCTTATCCCGGTTTCCATAGCATGAAGCCGACTAGGAGTAATTTGCTACTCCCCCTGGAAGGGATGCTAGTCCATCACAGGTTACCTCCCCCCCCCACAGCATGTTGTCGCCAGTATCCATTTATACTCCTGGGTGGAGAGAGGCACTGTGAGAGTTGCGTGTCTTTCCCAAGAACACAACACAGTGACCCCAGCCAGTGCTCAAACTTGAACCACTCGATCCGAGTCCAACGCGCTAACCATTAGGCCACCGCCTCTCCCACGCTTTAATTCAGTATTATTGCATTGTTGCGACAGCCTGTGGACTGGATGCTAAAGTAACGGTAACCATAAATTAAAGTAATTGACTTTGATCAGACTGGTTGCCAATCTACAGCAATTTACGAGGGAATGAGAGCGAGCGACTTGGACCATCTAAGAATCAGGCTAGTATTCTAAAAGTGCACTTTTCGCTTTGCCTCAAGAGAAAGCTGCTCATGATCAGTAAGTTATTTTAACATACAGATTGTTGTATACACTTACCAAAACACGTGCTTGCCTTTTTCTTTGAATCTTCCGTCCCTCCACTTACTGGTCTGAGTTTCATTAATGGACCTGAACACAGCTGTATGGCATCTTGAGCTGTTAAGTAATATATTAAGTGTTTGTGTTGCAGATAGTTATTAACCATCTATTATTAAAATGTTATGTTCACAGAGTAGTTAAACCAAAATTATTAACACTTCACATGACCCCATGGTCACAAGCTTGTAGCTTTGACCTTTTTTAAAATAAACTACAATCACGGTCAAAAGTCCTTGAAACACTTGGCACAATACATGGCAATTGCAGTTGTCCACCACGAAAACAATGTTAATAACACTAACTAAGTCTTAGTCCCCTCCCCCACTCACCCAGACAATGTTGAAATACAAGCAGCACTCTGGCCATGTAGATTCAACATTGTCTGGGGGAGGGGGGAAACTTTGGGGGGGGGGGGGGGGAGAACATGGGTATTTTGTAAAAAAAATAATATCCTGCAAGCACACTTGTACAAAAAAAAAATTGTGCACACGACCACTGCCAAAAAAAAATTCCCTGCAAGGCACTACCTGATAGGCTGACACATGCAACTTCAGAAAAAATATCATGCACACACATGCCCCAAGAAAAAAAATTACTGCGCATGAAAGGGTTTGAAAAAAAATTACGCCTATACCAAATCGCCCAAGCCCCCCCCCCCCCCCGCCCCCAAAGTTAAATGGTCCACCCCTTACTGGTAGTACTAATCTAACCTGTGTGACGATTTGTAAAGACTGCCAAAGCATGTGTGTCATCCACCCAATTGATGTCAAACCCTTTACTCCTGAAAATAAATTATAATGACACAGTATTTTTAAATAGTTTTTAGTTACTTTGTAGAGTACTGAATTTTTTGTAGAAAAGAGTTTGCGTTATTGAAAAGCACAGTAATGTATTGGTTGCATTGTAATTTACCTGAAAGAACTTAGAGCCTGCATCAAATCTTGTGTCTTCAAGTCAGGAGAAAAGTTGTAGATTTCTACAATGTGTCCAAACTCTGTGGAATACATACGGTGTATGTCAATGTCAAGAATATTAATTTCTGTGCGATGAAATGACAAACATTTTAATTTGTGGTAAAAATCATTTTAAATTGATAGCAAACCTTCATCATCCAGTTCAACGTCCTTTGGTGTAAAAGAGTAATAATCATACTGAGTCTTGTGAACCTCAGGATTTGCTATTCCTGTCAATCGTGATAACTAATCAATGGAACAAATGACAGAACAATAATAATTAATATACAACTGCACTAATGGACATTTTCTATCACCTTTGAGAAACTGTGTAACTATACATGTATCATGATTTTATAAAATAAACAAGATACTATGCACGCTCTGATTGGCTCAAAACCATTTACCATAACTCTATGGAAACATAGAAAATTGTTTCGTCCTTTTATTAATTTCTATAAAAACAATAAAAAAACATTTTCCCTGTGTTTTCATATTCCAGTTATGGTAACGCTCATGAATGTTTGGGAGAACTCGAAACTGTTGTAGAAACACGAGCCGCACCATTTCTCATTCTCCCAAACTTCACTCATATTACCATAACTACCATAACAAGGAAAACGTTTATAATTAATAACTTTCTATTTGGTACATTCAAGAGAAACTGTGTAAAGTTCTATTATACTCGTATCAACTGGTGTAATCTCCATTATTATAATTCATGACATAGCATTTTAGAGTGCGAATACACACCAAAACGAGTGCAAATATGAGACCATATTACACGGGTCTTAGTCCCCCTGACCGTGCGCTACGGAAAACACTGTTGAAAGCCTATATTTTTGGAAAGATATTATGTCGTTAAAGGCGAGAAAAAATAAACATTGACAAGTAAAAATGCCCAGCCGTATTACACAACTTTCCGCTGAATAACCTCTTTTTACTGCACCTTTCAATAACATGCCAATTCAGCTCAATCGATGGTTGCATTTTTTGCTGCCATCGATCATCTTAGTGGACATTACATTTCAAGTTAACTTCAACAGATCCATGGATTGTGATTGGTAGATTTTGATTCATTTTGTTTCTTTTTTGGTTGTCAGTGAGAAACGTAGTAATTTAGTCTTGAACTTCATAGTTCACATGTTATCGAAAGACGCAGTAAAACAAAGAAAATGATGCAGAAACATCTTTATTGACTGGTGAAGACCTTCTTTGGTAGATTCATACTACTGTATTGTGTATTGAATTGAGCCACATATTGACTGGTGAAGACCTTCAATTCTTTGGTAGATTCATACTACTGTATTGTGTAATTAAACCTCATTTATACAAAGCATAGTTAATAGAGGGAAATGGTTATGAAGCCCGGCAAAGTTCTTTGTTATATGTTTTTGTTCGCTATTTTTGGGGTTGACCGTGCACAAAACCTGACAAAATACAATAGGTGGTTACGTGTGTTCAAGCAACTAACCAATAGTCTGAAACGTTGTGATTACGTAATTCATGCATAGTGTATGAGCTCAAAACAAAAGATGTGCACGGTCATGGACCTTCCAACATAAATCTTGTTCTCTTTGTTTGCTCCTTTGAAGTTTGCAGGGTTTCATAACCATTTCCCTCCATTAACTATGTACTTAAAGTGAACAGTTCTTGTCATAAAATTATTGTGTTATGAACTCTGACCTCCTACCCTGAATCTATCTAATAGAAAGCTGAACTAATTTACTTGTTGGCTACTTCAATATTCCAATAGCCCTTTTCACGGTTAACTTGCAATATTTGCATAACAATACACTTGAACATAGAAGCGAGGCAATTTCGGGCACAAGCTGCAAAACATCGTGTTTTTCTTGAACTCCTTGAACTCTTTAGTATAAAAACAGTTTTAACATGCAGAAGAACTACAATTCTTTTAGTTTACGTTGTTTTTAGAAAAAATTGTAAAACGACTTTTCTCTATTAATAAAGAGTAGACTCGCATAAGCAACAGGGAGATCGGATTACGATCTTTACGGCAAACTTTAACTAAAATAGTTGCATATTTAGTTCTTCTCCGTTTTAAAACTATTTTTATGTTAACATAGTTTAAAGGGCTCAATAAAATCACGATGTTTTACAGCCTGTGCCCGAAATTGCCTCGCTTCTATGTTTAGCTGTATTGTTATGCAAATATTTCAGGTTAACCGTGAAAAGGGCTATTAGACTGCAAGACTACTACAGTTGCAAGACTGCTGTCACCCTTGTTGAACAAAGTTGATTTATTTTTATTTACTTACAGATAAAACAGTACATGACTACAATGCTTATTTTCATCCCACTTGACCTCTCACAAACAGTGACCTTTTGTAAAATGGACAAGATCACAAGACTGTCAATTTACATGAGCTTTGACTGTAAGAGTTACAGCTCTACAAAATAAAAAAGCTATGGGTAGCTAGTACAGTACGTGCTATTTGCATCTACTGTAACCAGGACCACTACTTTAGACAACGAAAGCCATTCACATACAGAATTATAATAATAGAATAGAGGATTTCAAAGTTTAATATTCCAAGATGAAACATTGTAAATTGCACTAAAAACAAATTGGCTCAAACAGCAGTGAAGTTGGAATTCTTTGTTCACAACATGGTTTGGTTTTCGTTGTCCAAGTGTCCCTGGTTATAGTAGTCGCACTGTAAAGCCACAAGAAAACATACCTCTTCCAAATGTTCTGCATTGAGACAATCTCCACTTTCGTCAAAATTTGATTCCCAGTTGTCATCATCATCACTGTCATTATCATTATTTTTGCTACAAGTTCCTCCTGTACGTTTATTATTTGCAGTCAATTCTTTCCCAGCATCAACGTCACAAGAAGTCAGATCTCTCTTATGTTTTTGCTCCCTGGTCTTTGACTTTTTCTCTTCTTTGATTTTCACTTCAGAGTCTAAGTTCTCCTCTTTGTCACTTTTGTCTTTCACACTTTTCTTTTCCTTCTTTCTCTTTTTTTCTCCCTTCTCCTTAGATTTTATTTTGTCATCCTTCAGGTCTTTACTTTTATCTTTCTTTGTTTTCTTTTTCTTGGATGCATGTGTTTTTTGTTTTTCCGTTTCTAGTTCGCCAACATTTTCATCTAATTCCATTGTAACTACTGACACTGAAACATCCTCAATTTTTTCTGGCATCACTTGAATTTTGTCATCTATTATTTCCATTGAATTGCCAAGACCTGACACACTGTTTTCTGATTCTAAATTCTCACAATCAATTGAAGAGGTTGCATTAACAACGTCTAAAGTGACTGTTGGGTTGTTCTCAGAATTTACAGAGTTTTCACACTCCGATGTTAAAGTCACTTTTGGCATTCTTAATTCTGCTTCTTCAATGATTTCCTCCTTAAAAACCTTGATTGATTAATGTCAGTCAATTCAGATGCTGTAACATCTTCACAATGTTTGACAGCATGTTCTGAAAGACCTTCAAGTTGATGATCACCAGGCCACTGCTGTATTTGAGTATTATGTCCGCTGGTGGTTAAACTATCAAGTGTTGCAACAGATGTGTCCGTCTGGCTAACGCAAGGTTGCAATGATGGTTCTTTGGTAACAGAACTAGATTCGGGAGTCATTTCAGAGGCAGGCTGTAGCACATGTTCATGCAAGAGTTCTTTGTGTTGGGCTTGTTCTCCTTTGTAATCAAAACCACCACCTGTTAAAACGTCCTCATTGCTTTCGCTGTTTACAGAATCACTTTGAAATATCACTTCATTCCCATTCCAACTGTTATCTCGTTCAACCTTCTCTCCGCTATGGCAATCATTGTTATTCAGTGCAGACATCACAGGTGAGCAGCCAGCTGCTAATTCAGCTTTCTTTGTCTCCGATTCATCTTCAGTCTTAACATTTTGTTCATCAAAAATAGTATCTTCATTTGCTTTTAGCAAGGGTTCATCTTGAAAAGACTGATTTTCAGTTTCAAGTGAGTTTGAGTTCTCTTTAATAGGCAACACTGTAGTGTCAACACTTGCACAATTTTCTTTAGATGCTACGAATTCTTGATTTTCCTTGGTACAGCTACATTTTCTGTCAAAGGTTTCTCATTTAAGTTAACACAGTTCTCATCTGCAGTTGTTGACAAATTTTCATCCACCCTGTCATTACATATTGTACTTGTTGTCAACAATGTCTGAGAAATGCCACAGTTCACAACCACATCTCTGTTACAGTCATTTTCGCCATCGCTAGATTCTGTTTTGAAGGCAGTGTCTAAAGTTTGATCGTCAATGATGCTGGAATTCTTAGTTATTGTTACCACTTGATCATTATTGAGTTGTGTCGTGTTTTCCATGTTTAGCTCTTTGTTTTCACTTCTTTGCAATCTCTCATTGACAGAGAGACCTGATGGTGTGTTTGCATGTTGGATATCAACCGTTCTCTCAGAAACAGAAAGAACACTGTTGTTCGAAGATTCATCTGTTTTGGTTTCATGTACACTGCTCTTACCAGTTTTTTTACAGTCATGGCTATCGTTTGGAGTGAATATGGTGCTGGACGCACTGTCATCAATGCCTTTATTGCTCTTAGAAATCTCCTTGTTTTCCTCCTTATTCATTGGAGTTTCTGTACTCGGGCTTTGCTCTAGCTGGTCATGCTTTGCTTGTCTTAGTGCCCCGGGAACATACAGTGCCTGGTCGGGTCGTCTTGTCCGCCTACAACAGTGAAGTCAAGAACTAATAGGAAGAGCTCTTGATTGTTCAATAACAAATTGATTACAAAGCGTAATTAAAGACATTTAGAAACATAATATACAGTCAACTCTCTCCTAGCGACCACTTCCCGTGAGCCACCACCTCTCGTAAGCGATCACTTTGTAAATAAGTGAACATTTTGTTTTTCAGTCAAATATTGTTTCAAAAAGTAAAACGACCACTGCTCAAATTTCTTATAAGCGACCATGACCACTTTTAGGCCAGAATTTGACACAGTGTTTTGTTTTCTGTTACAAAAATGTTTACTCAGAATTGTGACAAAAGTTCAGTTTTTCTTTTTCATTCAGTGACTCACACTTCAGACTACGTTGCTCAACAATCTCAGGAACCCATGATACACTGTAACCTCGTATGAATAACTTGACCGTGATGATATAGAAAAATTATTGTTCTCCATGTGTTCAACAAACAGAGCATGTTGCAAAAACCAAGAATAAATTAGTTTTAATGAGAGTATAGTGTTGTCTATTTGCATGATTTTAGCTGATAAGGCAATAGCTTTTTAATAGTCAATCGATTCAGTTTTGGGCATATTTTGTGGATTTTTCCCATAAGTGACCACCTCCCATGCACCACTTTTTTCATGCACCAAAGGTGGTCACATATAAGAGAGTTGACTGGTATACACTTCCTGAAGCAATACTTGATAACATAATAATGCTGGTTTATTAAATATTAAGCAAGCAGGGTTTATTGGCAGGAAAAAAAATTACTAGGCAAGCACAATAAACCATTCACTGGCACAATAAAGGCACAATAAAACAAGTTGCAGATTGAACTGCATGTAGCACATTGTAAAGCAAGTGGTAACTTAAATAATGCACAAAATTGAATAAGCATTAGAAAATGTGTCAGGTGTTTCATGAAATTACTACAGTACTGAACAATTTCCATGTGGAACAATAACCAATTTAGGTGTTCACCAATCATAACTTGCAGGACACATCTTTAGTAAACAATACTATAACTGTATATTATGAGACTTGCTTGACTAAACATTGATTGACAAGAGTCAACAAAACTCAAGATTGCCAATTCTCTCATCCCTCAACTCTCATCATCTCATTTGATCTGGCCTTTAAAATTGTTGTGGCAGGTGCGGCACCCTAATGGTTAGCACGCTGGACTCTGGATCAAGTGGTCCGGGTTCAAACCTTGTGTGAGTCCCAGGAGTACAAATGGGTACTGGCAAACTGCTAGCCTAAGGGTAAAGCCGTACTTGGGCCAAACTGGCCCACACTGCCGGAGCTTATACCAGTTTCCTTAGCATGAAGTCGACTAGGAGTATTGCTACTCCCCCTGAATGGGATGCTAGTCCAACACAGGTTACCCCGCAGCATTTTGTCACGTACCCATTTATACTCCTGGGTGGAGAGAGAAAATATGAGAGTAAAGTGTCTTGCACAAGAACACAATGTTCACAATAACCCAGGCCAGGGCTCGAACCCAGATCGCTCGATCCGGAGTCCAAAGCCGCATCTCCCTCTCCTAGCTAAGGGTAACCTGACAAATGCTGGGGAGGTGAGTACACATTGTAGCAATACTCCAAGTTGCTTCATGTTACAGAAACTGGGATAAGCTCTGGCAGTTAATTGGGCCATTAGATTTGTGAAGACTGAAGACTTTAATTACCTTTAAAATTTTTAGTGCTGAATAGATATCTATATTACCTGCCTCTCCCTCTTCCAAAAAATGTCCTTTGTGTGGCTGAAGGGGAATGTGCCATCTTAAGAGGTTCTCTGTAGTTTAATACCGGTAGTTAGTTAGATCCTTCAATCGTTCTGCCTTAGAACATTAGTTAACATTAATAACAGTACTGAATACTGAATCAATTAATGGTGTCTGTTTGTGAGCCGTCTGAATGTGTCTGCTGTGATTGTTTTATGTTTTGCAATTATTATTTTTTTCATGACATTTGCAGGTGTAATTAGACAATACAGTGGAATCCCGATTTATCGAACCGGCTTTATTTCTAAAAAACCCCTGGTATTAAACTTGAACCAAAAGTTGTTTCCACTGGGTTTAATTTGTTTCACTATTATTTTACCTGAGCCGATATTTCGAACTCCTGATTTCTCGAAGCAATTTTGTTTCCCTTGGCAGTTCCACTGTATATTCACTTCTTTAGAGTGATATAAATCTATGCGTGAGTCACGTAGCACTCGTATAAAGTGGAAATTTTTTATTATGTATATATGAGTGCTGGAAACAGGGAAACATACCCTAGTAATAATCCCCTCCGCTACTGGCCCTAAAAAATGAGATTGGGCCACTGGGAGTACAAAGAAAATCTTTAACACCGGTTTTCTCTTACTACCTTTCAGGAGCAAAGTAAACTACAGGCCTCCTCTGCCTTCCTTGTCCTACAGATACTGTCTGAAGCCTGGAACCTACTCCTACAAGCTGGTGAATGAGGAAGCGATAATGAGCATCCAGAGGAGGAAACACAAGAACACTGTTGTCTCTACAAGAACTCCAAAACTTTGTTAACTCTTCTTCAACTTGTTCCAAGAATTTGCACTCAATAGCTGATCTGTATTTGCCATCAAAATGGAAAACCATATGGACATTTTAATTCTTCATCAGATCAACCTATAATGTAGAACATATCTTAAAAAAGAGTTACCAATATCAGAATGCTCTTTTCTATCATAAACCATCTTAAAATTCTAATAAACTACAGGAATGATCAGTACAAGTCAAACTATTAAATTGTGTTGTTAGAGTGTTAGACTCCAGGCCAGGGCCAGGGCCACTGTATAATCAAGATTGGGCAAGACCGCGAAAGCGAGCCACGATGGCGAAGCCGGAGTGGCAAGCAAAAAAAACAACCTCTGGTCATGGTGGTAGATAGCCTCAGTTCAATGAGTTCAGATTTTGAACTTGGTCACTGACAGGTTTTCCTTCTGATTTCCAGGATTTTCTGAGTGCAGCCGATCTTTCACTGGTTTTGAACGATCGCACTCCACAGGCTATTAAACTGATTTCCTAGCGTGCAAAATTCAACTGTGAAGGATTGTGACTTTTTAAAATAATTATTATTATTTGGGAATCAAAGCATTTGGAGATGGTGGAGGAGCTCGGAGGCTCACAACTGGTTTGGCCAGCTAGCTAGCTCATTTCTAAATAGCAGAGAAGTGAGATTACTGTATCAACTGCCATTACGAGAGGGTTTTTTTTTTCGCCACTCCATTGTCACTCGCTTTCGTGGCATCAGTGTTCCCCACTAAGGAAAAAACCCTCTGGCAGTCCCTGAGGGTACATGAATAATTTTACGAAATAGAAAATACCATGCCTGTTTATATAATCTGATGTAAACACGAGAGAAAGGCACAAGCGTTCGAATTCTCCCAAACCTTCTCTCGTGTTTGCATGGCTTTGTATTTAAACAAGAAATGGCCATTTAATTCCAACAAAATGTACATCACCGTGTTTACATAACCTTTATGCAAAACCACTACCCAACCAATCTGACCGGCGTTTATTTATGATCAAAATTTTATAATTTATTATTTAAATGTATAAGCTTATTAACTAGCGAGGAAAAGACCCTGCAGAAGGCAAGTAATAAATAACTATCCTGAAAGCTTTGTGCATGACAATCGCATGACAGCTTTTGTGCTCCTATTAATATCCTCACCTCTCACTTCGTTCAAGCAAACGATCCGCACACAATTGATCAACGATGAAGTCAGCAATAAACGAGGCTCTGCTATATCAAGCTGCGGGTACAAAGGTGATGGTTTCAAGAATAAAACTATTAAATGCCAACGGAATCTACAGGACTCACGTACGCGACTTCGCTGATTTGGACGCCATCTTGGATTCTTCACAGTGAAGCCGCTGACCAAAACGAGGTACTGCACTGATTGGTCGATGTGCGGGATTTAATTGGCCAATTAGTGCAGTGTTTTATAAACACTGTTTTATAAGCACGGATTGGTCAATATGCGGAATATTACGCACATTGACCAATCAGTGCAGTGTTTTATAAACACTGTTTTATGAACGGCGGAATATTCCGCACATTGACCAATCAGTGCAGTGTTTAATAAACACTGTTTTATGAACACTGATTGGTCAATATGCGGAATATTCCGCACATTGACCAATCAGTGCAGTGTTTTATAAGCACTGTTTTATGAACACTGATTGGTCAATATGCGGGATATTCCGCACATTGGCCAATCAGTGCAGTGTTTAATAAACACTGTTTTATGAACACTGAAAACACTGTTTTATGAACACTGATTGGTCAATATGCGGGATATTCCGCACATTGGCCAATCAGTGCAGTGTTTAATAAACACTGTTTTATGAACACTGATTGGTCAATATGCGGAATATTCCGCACATTGGCCAATCAGTGCAGTGTTTAATAAACACTGTTTTATGAAACACTGATTGGTCAATATGCGGGATATTCCGCACATTGACCAATCAGTGGAGTGTTTTATAAACACTGTTTAAAAAGCACTGATTGGTCAACATGCGGGATATTCCGCACACTGACCAATCAGTGCAGTGCTTTATAAACACTGTTTTATAAGCACTGATTGGTCAATATGCGGAATATTGACCAATCAGTGCTAAAAAACAGTGCGGGCCGCTCTGTGTTTTTATATTTATTGGTCAATATGCTTGATAGTTCTCTGTTTGAAAGGGGCGAAATAAGTTTTTTTTTCCTGCTCGTGTATTAAATTTGAACGCGCGACCAATAATTCCATATGCCATATTTGGTGTCTGCGCGTGTTTTGAGTTTCGCCAGCTCGCATCGCGCGTGCGCCCAAAATCGCGTAAACTACGTAGCCATCTTGGAATTTAAGGAACTGGACTGGGCACTACGGATAAAAGAATTTTGGAACACTACTTACAGAACTGCATCACAGTGTGCTAAATGTATTCGGATTTCAAAGTCAATAAATGATAACATCGCTTTGAGGGTGGCATGCATTCACAAAATGTAACCAGCCACATCAGCATGGAGTAATATTTAGTCAACAAATTAGCAATAATATAGGTTTGCAGCGGTTAACCTGTGGGGGATCAGACAGTTGTATGTTCATGTATGATTCTCATTTAATTTCCACTCGACCTCCGATTAGAAATTTCTAATTCTATATCTAAACACCAGTGGCGTATCCAGCCGTTTATAAGGTGGAGTGGGGGGGTCAGGGATTAGTGCTCTGTTTTATGAGCACCGACTGGTGATATGCTCAGGTCTTGTTGCCTATAAAACATGGACACTTTTTACTGCTTAAAGTTGGAACAAAACATAACTTCAAACAGAAACTGTAAAATAAGTAGCTTGAATATCAGTTTACCAAAATCCAGTCAAAAACAGTACAAGTTTATTTTCAGTAATTATTGATTATTAATTGATTAGTAACAATTGTTTAGAAATGAACTCCATTCTCTGCTATAACTTACACTGACACAGTCATGGTTTCTTTCCGGTACAGAAAAATAAATAGAGAACATGCTAACTGACAGGAAGGGATCTCTTAGCTGCAACCCCTAACAAATTTTTTTATAGACATTTGTATGGCTGTGTGGGAAGAGTTGCAAACAAACATGTGTAAATCATGGTTGCAACTTTTGAATGCACAGTTTGAAGTACTGGTAGGGTTTGACCTGTTTTCTTTCAAACTTGGTATGATAACCACAATATTTTGCATGCTCTTTCTAGTGTTATAATTTCTGTTTTCAAGTCCTGAAGGTGAATTTCTAAATCTTTTCACATGTAAATGAAATGAAGCTGTTTTTGATCCTAATTATATCGCTAGCCCAAAATCCCATACAAGCATGCGCATGATTATTTGTTAATTTTTCAAACTGTCCAAATTAATCCTTAATTTGGATACTTGTCCAAATTAACGATTAACTTGGACAGTTTCACCCACGATATAATTAAAATTTAATAGCACTACATGCTTGTCCAATTTAAAAATAATTTATTGAATTCAAAAAATTCCTCGGACTGCCAAATTGGACTCGACCTACAGTCTCGTCCAATTTTGGCAGACCTCAGAATTGTTTTCATCCAATTATTTCCAAATTGGACAGCATGTAGTCCTATTACATATATACTAATAATTTATTTGATATGACTACGCAACCAGTACTAATCAGTAGTACATGTATGTACCAGTCGACAATGTATGCTAACATTATCCATTAATCACAATGACATGGTGTCAGAAGGTACTACAAACTCTGTTGTCATAAACAAGTATCTGAAACTGTTACTCAGAATGGCAAACATGTACATACTGTCTGAACACCCACAGTATGCTTCTGACATTGTTTATTTTTACTAGGAATTCACCATATTGTTCTTGTGTTTGCCGGCCTGCTCAACAAGTTGGCAGTCAAAGAAAAAGAGTAAGATGGATCATTGGCTCAGAAAATGGATAGGAAAACATGGTCAAGAAATCTGCACAATGTTTCAGTGAGAAGAAGATGAAAAGATCGACAAAATTGAAGTTATTGATAAACAAGCACATTGCATGGTGGTTAAATAAAAGGGAAACAAAACTCATCTATTGGTCTGTTTCACTATATATTCCTTCAAGTTTCACTTGGGTTTTCACTCATGATTTTAAAGATATCACTACACGTCATTACAATATGCGGTTCCAGAAAATATCCATACCCACCCCAAGGAAGGACATTGGAAATTTTTAGGGGGAGGGGGGGAGAGGTCTCTAAAGCCAAAACTTTTAAAGGAAAGTATGACGTTAAACTGGAATTTCCAGGGAGTGGGGGGGGGGGGGGGGGGATTCAAACTAAAAAAACCTTCCGTGGGGGGGGGGGGGGATGAATATTTTCTGGAACCACACAATATGTGGCAAAATTCTGCAAAAAGGAAATAATGCACATACATGTCCCAGCTAAAATCTACCTCTTATGAGTTACTAACAGTACTTATAAAGATATGGAGATTTATATTAATATGTACATTTTTGCTTTAATTTAAGCAGCCTACTCTGATTATGTTTATGTTTATTAAACTAATAATAAAAAGACCCCTGACAAAAGCATACATGTACAGCTGTGAAATACTTAGGACAAAGAAAAGAACAACTCTGGGTGTATGAATATTTTCAGAGTTGAACTTGACTTATAAATTAAAGGCTAAAACTCTTGAATTTTTCTCCCATGTCCTGGAGGCTACAGCCAAACAGAAGACAGCAAAGCCGTGGTATATTTGGCGGTAACCCACAGTCATCATCAGTGTTTCTCAGCCATGATGTGCCACGCCCATCACGGCACCTCACAAGTACAGAATAAAATAATTCTACTGCAGTGCTTTCTTGTGGTACACAATGAATATCCCCCCTGATGAGTGATCTTGATTTTCTTTGCATACAAAAAGGTTGTTTGTATTTACATACTGAAAATGCAGGTCACTTGAGGGATACTTCATGGTACACCACCTGAAAGCACTCCAGAATAAAACTAGCATATTGTACTCCCAACACAGGTATCTGAAAGAGAAAACAAAATATAAAATGAATTAAAACCATGTACATAATTATACATTCATGTATGTAGTCATTGATGTAGTCATTGAATAAACATAATACTATGGTTTGGTTAAAAATCCCTGTTGAGTCACATAAAATATTTCAATGGTCAACAGGCTTGTGTCTTTCAGCAAGCATAAGCATTCAAACCGATAAAGAAAGGTGCATTGTAAAGGGAAGTGCTTTGTTACTCATTTACACTTCATGTATCTTCTTGAAACTTAACAACCTAACATTTATTAATAGAATTTACCAAGCCATTAGTCAGAAGCAGGCTTTTAGCCAGAATTTGAAAAGTGGGCGCCCTGGAGGCATGTCCCCCCCCCCCCCCCCCCATAAAATTGTTAAAGCTTTGGTGCACTTTTCATCATTTTCTCCCAGGATTGGGCGTCCACAGGACACCTGGATGCCCTTCTGGCTAAAAGCTTGGTCAGAAGGGCATCCAGGTGTTGTGGTGTTTACTCACTGTTTCCAGAAAATCACAGAGAATGCACATGAATGCGAAACTTTTTAATTTTTTTCTGGGGAGACATGCCCCTGGGAAATCCTAGCTACAAAATGTAAAAGCCTGCAAGTTACTACTTAATTCTCTCCCGGGTACATGTACACATGCACAATTAATCAAAATTGACATGGTTACTAAAACACTGCTTGCAACTTGGAGAAGAAAAGTTTCAAGAATCAGCAATAGATACATGTATGTTTATTAATAATTATAATTTGATCACCTTATTCTGTTTGCTCCGGCCCCTGACTTGTCATCTGTACTCTGTTAGGCTCAGGAGCAGGCACAACATATGCATGTTCTTGAGGATTATGCTCCTGAGCTGCTACCATGCCTTCCTGGAATACCTGGCCATCTACTGCTTCATCATCCTCCATCACGTGTCCCAGATCACCGGGTTTAGTTACAAATCTGCCCCCATTGCTCCGTCTCCTTCGACAGGCATGCTGATGTCTTGACTCATGGAGATATTTCTGATAAATAAACAGAAATACCAAAGAGTTAATTAATTATTTGATCTTATCATTTCAGTTTCAATTTTCCCTAGTACTGGTAATTAACTACAGTGGAACCCGGTTAATACGGACACCAAGGGGACATGTGAAAGTGTCCGTATTATCCGGGTGTCCGTATTAAGCGGGCTCTCGGAATAAACATCACGGAAACATGTAGCAGGCAAAGGATGCCAAAGAGGAAAGAGGCTACAAGCAATGACTGCAGAAGGCCAAGAGAGAGGCACTGTGAAGAATGAAGTGTCTTGCCCAAGGACAGGACTGCTCAATCCAGAGTCCAGCCACACAGCGGTCAAACGTACTGCGCGCGCGCAGTTCCCGCCAAAACTTTGCAGTCAAATGTCTTAAAATTGCGAAGTCGTCCGCTTTAAAGCTCAAACTTAAGAAATTTACTGAAAACTTAAGCTTTATACTCGGAGTATGCATAGATAATGTAATAATTGTTATCCAAAAAGTGTCTCAGCTCGTATTTTGGTTTACCACTGCATGTTCTATAACGTTTCCTTACAAACTTCGCGGCCATTACGCTTCAAACTCATGGAAAAGTCAAGGCCGCGGAAACCGGAAGTGGCGCGCAATTTTTACGTTTGACCGCTGTGTGGAGTCCAGCATGCTAACCATTAGGCCACCACATTGACCATAATAACTATGTTTAGAGAGGAAGCCACATCAGATGTAGCTGGTGTTCATAATGCGGGTCCTCTGTCAAGATCAAAATTGGAATTTGGAAATGTTGGTTTTTGAGTATGGAGGAAAACTGGAGTAGGCAGAGAAAACCCTTGGAGCAAGAGAGCCAACAACAAACTCAACCCACAAGACTCTCAGCTGGAACTGAACCACATTGGTGGGAGGCAAGCACTTACCCATCTGTGCCATCGCCATCCCTGCTCGCCAGACTACCAAGTTCCATTCTTGAATTGTGACTCGAGTTCGCAGTCTAAATTATTGTTAAATATACGCATGGCCCTTAATGAAGCCACTGATAATGGTGAGTTGTTGCTGATATTGTAACTTACAGCAGTTCTAGTGCAATCCAGCGACATACATTGTACAGTACAAACTTAAGTTAACTGACCTTTCGAACTTTGGGTATTTTCCCCTCAGCTTCAAGCTTTGCTCTCGCCTGCCGTCTTTTTATTATTCTGTGGTACTGTTTTGCATTGACATAAAGTGGTTCATCCAAAGTTTCCATGGCAACTGGAAGTCTCTGCGCTCCTATAGGTTGTCCATTCATCTGTTATGAAGAGAGGGGTGATTAAAATACTGTATTGCGGACAGTTCTCTGGGTCCTGGCCAGCAAAGCCCCATACATTGTACGTTTTCTCACAAACATAAGGGATAGCAAAATGGTCTCAAAATAAAAAATAACGAGCTTCGGCAAATTTAAGCTGAGTCTTGGAATCTCGGCGCTTAAAGTAAGCATCTCAAAATCTCAGGCTCGCCAGAAATAGGACGGTCTTGGAGTCTCAAATGTTGAAAATCTCGGAAATTCTGCATGCCCGAATTCATCACAAAGCTCTCAACGAGCATTTTATTGTTACTAGCGAAAAACAAATAACACAATGGTGAACAAGTGAAACCAGTGAGTCCTAAATAAATGTATAATGCTAGTTATGGTAAGCCGATTCAAAAGCTTGGGATGAGTGCAAAAATCTTTTTTGTGACACCCACAAGCTGTTGTAAGTTGCTCGTATACCATTTTAGCTTCTTTTATACTTTATAGTCTCGGATTTTTGTATCACTGCGTCTCGGGTTAGGATTTTTGGAGTGCTACATGTAAGTCTCGGGCTCGGATTTTACAAGCAAAATCAAGTCTTGGGCTCGTATTTTTAAACTAGGGTCTCGGTGCCTTTGCAAGTCTCGGATTTTACCATTCGCTACCCCGAACATAATAACCTCAGAATGAGGACAATATTATTGATACAGTGGAACCCCGCTTTACGGACATCTGCTTAATAATTTATGAACACCCACTTATAATTTACAGACCATTTTTTTGGTACCGACTGAAAGCTAATATATTTTCTTACATTAGCCTGCTTAATACGGACACCGGTTAGTACAGACAATGGACACTTTTCTCTGACCTGAGTGACACACTCCGATACAAAGTTAACCTCATTTTACGGACACTGGTTTTGTTCAATGTTCAGTCTATCTGGCTGAACCACAAAACTGCAACTTAAATAAGCAAGGTAACAGACTATTTAAAATAGATTACGTTGTGCTATGCATGTTTGAAACAAGAGAACATATACTGTATTGACCGAGCGTGGGGCTTCTTCCGTTTGTTATACAGCTGTTTCGAGAAACGTTGTCGGAAAAAAGCGCATGCGACAATCCCGAAAGGTAATCTGGGATATGATCAGCAAGGTACGTTCCTGACACTGTAGCTGTCAAACCTACTTTTGTTGCTTTCTTTTAGTACTCGCAAACATACTTCCATGGTGTCTCGTGCCATTTTCTCACATAATTTTCCCTCAAATGCTGAAGTCAAGGAACCGTGAATTTAAAACTACCCACAATACCTTTCGGGAGTGTCGCGTGCACTTTTTTCCGACAACCTTTCTCGAAACAGCTGTATAAATTACATGTAATCTCCCAAAGAGAACATACATGCAAAGCAAGGAAAACACCTAGGGAGTTAAATTGTTTTTACACATGACACGTTCTTGTCCAATCAAAAAAGTAAACGCATTTGAGTTGGGAGGTATATACAATTAAAGTTTGTTCTTTTGCTTATAAATATTGTATGCTTTAGTCTTTTTATCGATAAAACATGTGTCTGTGACGTTTATTCCAAGAGCCCACATAATAATCGGACACCCGGATAATACGAACACTTCAGGTGCTGGTGTTGACTTTCCGCTCAGTTTAATATGAATTTGCGGTGGCCATTTTGGAGAAAGGTCTATTGGTGTCCGTATTAACCGGGTTCCATTGTACTATAATTTAGATAATAAAATTCATATTTAAAACTCTTATGAACTCTACCTCTTTATTACAAACAAAAACCCCAAATTCTGTAGACCCAATCGAAAAAAATATAATTAAACCTTTTTTCAGTTGATAAATGTAGATGCCTAGTTTTATTTTACTACATGACTTGATGACTGTGAAAAGGCTAGTTTCGGTCTGTTTGGCCAATAAATAATATACCCTAGCTTATTCCCGGGGTGTCTAATCGAACACCAGTCATTCGATTGTGTTCGGCAATCGAATATATTGATCTCACAAAAAATTGATCAATATTGATCTCACAAAAAAATTTTGTCAATCGAACACAATCGAACCATAATGGAACGTTCAATTACAGAACTTCTGTTTGTTTGTTTGATTTTGTTCGAATGAGTTCGATTTTGTTTGATTGATTCGATTTGTTCGATAATCGAACTCACACAAAATTAGATGTTCGATTATGTTCGATTACCGAACGCAATTGAACGCCAATCATTCGTTCGATTGTTTTTTGTTCAATTTTGTTTGATTAGACACCCCGGGCTTATTGAAAGTAAATTTAAAACGTGAGCCAGTAATATATGTTGAGTACAACCAAATCTTTTGACACGAAAAGCCCAAGATGATCTCAAAATTCAAATGACCTATAGTACATAATTTGCCACTATATGTAGATGTAGAAGAAGAGCGTGGAGCGAATAGAAATGACAGCAACTGACCTTATTAAATGTAAAACTTACAAAAAATTCCCTCAAGGTCTTGCCTAGCCTGCGAGAGCGGACGCAATTTCCGGCTCAATAAAATTAATGTTTCTCGAAAATACATGTACTGTAGCATGGCGTTTTGTAGCTTTCGATATATCACGGAAGGCTGTAAATATAACATTTCGAATTGAAAGTGAGCCACAATATAAAGTGGTACGTTTTAAAAATAATATTCAGACTGTACAGAAAGGGCTAACTTCGAAAAGCCATCAAATTGTACAGGGCGAAAAACATCTGTTCGGTTCATTAAAATGCAAGGCGTGAATTATTGTTCACGGAAGCTAACAGGAAAGCTTTCTTGAGAGAAACTAACTCCCCTAAATTATATTCGGGTTTTTTATACAACAATATATCTTCGATGTGATTGGTATAAGAAAATCCATTCCTTGTTAGGTGCGTGTTCACTCATTTCAATACAAACAAAAGTCCAGTCATCCACATTGCCAGCGCTTAGACCAATAGCGAAGCAGTTCGAGCCATATTTCTCGATTGGACGGTTTTAAATTCACAACTAGGCCGACAGGTTGAATTTCCCGAGACCTGGTAAACTATAAATCTCACGAGAAACCATTAATGTGATGGTTTGTTCGCGTTTCTGGCGAATAATTCACGCCGTTCAGCTCGCAGAACAATAGTGAATGGGATCCGCGTCGTTTAGAAAGATCGAACACACGAGAAAGCGTTTTCTCGCCAACTCCAAATCTGTACTTGAATGCTATTGGACTACAACCCTTGTTGAGTGTTATAAGCCATTTAATAATACTTACCATGGTTATTTGTCCATTTCCATTAGAAACAGCAGTTGTTGTTATTGTTCCAGCAGCAGGGTTAAATTCAACGGGGTTCGCCATGAAGGTTCTCTGATCGGGACTTCCGAACATTTGTAAGGCATGTTGCTGAGAAGGATCGACAATGTAAAGGCCTTTTCCTTGGTCAGGCTGTATAAGATTTACTGTTGTATGCGATGCAGGAACCGTATGAGTGACCGTAGCAGAATTTTGCGGAGCATAGTTTGTTAATTGCGGGGAAGTTGGAGCGGCCTCCATCGCCATTTTTGAGTTTCTTCGATCCCAAACTCATAAATATTTGATTGATAACCACTGAGCTGTGAGAGAGGACTGGGACCTAATCAGTTTCGTGCAAAATTTTTTAGATTCTCGTCGATTCTTGTACTTTTCAAGATTAATTAACAAAGAGAACGATTATTATTCTATCGGGTTTCTTTTTTTCGGGTGTGTGTGCTGTGACGTCTATAGACCACAGAAAAGATCAGAAATTGCGCCAAAATTAAAATATTTTATACGCGAAGCACGCGCGCGCGCGTCAGTAAATACAAAACAAACTAAAACAAAGGTCAACAAAAATCATGTTCATTTTTCTAAAATGCAAACTAACGCTCGTTCAAGGAAATGATAGCCTGCGCGTAGGCGCTGGAGTAAGAAACGGCGCGTACGAAGCCCGGCCCTGAAGGAAGAGACAAACTCGCGCGATATTTTTTCCCCTTCTTCCTCGCGCGTCTAGATCTTCCCACGCGCGCGCCCCTAAAAACTCGCGCTCTTCTCCACTCCACCACCCCCAGTTCTTCCCGCCCCCTCCCTTTCCAAGGCGATTCAAGAAGAAGAAAAACATGTTTTGAACAGTGTCACCTGTCCATCGCATTTCCCTCAATTTTGTAACATTTTTGTAGAGAAGTGTAAAACATGAAAAACATCTACATCTATTTTCTTATGCACTAGCTGATTTATTTTGATATCAGCCCCATCCCCTTCCACTTATTCAAATGGCTTTTAAATAAGTAAGCCCTCCCGGGAAGGGGGATAAAAGCAGCTTTTACAGAATAGGCCATTTCCGAGTTGCCTTTTGCCTCTGTTACAAAACGAGTCCAAGTGCGAAACCTTTCAAATGAAAAAGAGTTTGATTTGCATTCTGAATGAACTTGCGAGTAAAATTCATTTTCATATGAAAGGTTTCGCACTTGCACTTGTTTTGAAACAGAGGTAAAGGGAACTCGGCCTATTGCACGCTTATCCAAACTTTTGTTAACTTGGCCACATCCTATATCTATTACATGTACGTTTTGCTTTGCAGGGGTGGATCCAGATTTTTTAAAAGGAGGTAGCTGTTAGCAAATAAAAACAGCAACAATTTTTACACCTGCCCGATGCACTACCATCTATTTATTTGCTATGTACATGGGACTTGGGTGGTGGCTAGCCACCCAATCATGCAATCCCCTCCCCCCCCTCCACCACCCCATGAATCCACCCCTGTTTTTTGTAGGGCAACTCAAAATAAGCACAAAATGTAACCCTTTGGCCCTTGAGAAAGAGAAATGGTCTATCAGGGTAAAATAGTGTATTTATTTAAAATTAAGTTTAGTAAAATATTTTAGGTCGCAAGGGCCAGCCTGGGCTAGACTGCAAAACAGTTGTATTTTTGGTGTTGGTCTGTCAAACAAATGCGTGCGGTCTTTGAACGAAAGGTCTGGAGCGAGTGTGAAAATGGAGAGTAGAACTGGGGAGAGACGCGCCGACGCTGAAAAATATTATTATTCACATGCCCTACGGGCGTGTGAGGCTCATGCACTTCACACGCGAGGATCCACGCTTTCGGCGCTTCATGCCTTGTGAACAGCGATTTATAGAAAAAACAACTGTTTTGCAGTTTAGCCTGGGGCAATGAGAGAGCTTACTTCTACAAAAAGCTTGATGTGGAAAGCATCTTGCCACACCACACCCTATCCTATCAAGTTACCAAGCATGTCTGTTGCGAGACTGCTTTTTCAAATTTCGGGGGTACAACACCTGGGGTACCACAGCCTGAAATGGCAGCCCATATTCGAGATGGGTAACCATGATTTCAGATGGAGAACCCAGATAAAAAAATTATGACTGAACAGCTGTTCATTGATTGATTTTACTATTTTCAAAAACAGGAAACGAATGCTTTCATATAATTGATCAAGCTGGCACTACCTATCAGCTCAAGATCAAAGAAGCTTTGCATATCCTGTGGGAAAACCCCTCACTCAAGCCTATCTTTGTAATTATCACGCTTTTTTACGTACTAATAATTAGTATGTACTACCTATTTATATTCAAACTCGCATCTCCTGTAACATTTGCACTGAAGAAGGCAGAAGTTTCTGCCAAAACACATCTGTTGTAAAATTTAAAGTCGTCATGCTGTATTTAAAAATTATTGTCAAATGAGGATTTATTTTTACAAAATATGTACAGAAGCTAACAATAAAAATACAGATACATGTATGACTGCAGACAATAATAAGATTAATAAAAGTTATCAATGAAGAAAAATAATAATAATTATGATGAATGGTGTAAATGAGAGAAATTAAGGAAGAAAGATAAATAATTATTGGACTAATAAATTATTATTGGACTAAGTGGCATAAAATTAAATCCACAATATTTTCCCCCCTGTTTATTATGAAATATTAAAGGAAAGAAGGCTGCCCATATAATTTTTTCTCTCTACAACTTACATGTAGGGGATATACATGTATATAGGGCCAGTTAAAGTGATTTTAAATTTCTCTGATTTTCAACATCACACTAGAGAGGTTGTATATGTCGATTTATTATACGACATTGCATTTTAGAGTGCGAATACGCACAAAGACGAGAGCAAATATGAGACTGTATTACACGGGTCTTAGTCCCCCTGACCGCGCGCTACGGAAAACACTGTTGAAAGCCTATATTTTAGGAAAGATATTATGTCGTATAATAAACAATTTATTCAGCGGAAAGTTGTGTAATACGGCTGGGTATTTTTACGTGTCAGTTTTTATTTTTTCGAGCCTTTAAAGGCTCGAAAAAATAAACACTGACTCGTAAAAATACCCAGCCGTATTACACAACTTTCCGCTGAATAACCTCTTTATACTGTTTCCATCAAAATCTTCACTAGAAAATCAGGTTTTTACATGATCTGTTTATTTCATAGATGTCAAGAGGGCACCAAGCTGGCAAATTCCACAGCAAAAATGCTAGTCTGTTGGTTTCAATCCTGAGAAACAAGTAAAAAGGCAGACCTACCAACTGCCTGTAGGAACAGGAAATCTAGAGAGTTTTACAAAATGAAGCCAAAAATTCTGGAGATTCTGGCAAAACCTGGAGATTCACTAACAAGACATAAACTAAGAAATCAAAGTAGCCAGTGTTATTCGTATTTTCAAAACTATCACAAATTTACAAAATTAACAAAATTAAAACCTATAAATGAATGGAAATTGTTAGACTTTTATCTTTACAAATAATAATTTATAGGAACTCAAACGACAGGATACATCTGACAACAACGCGATAAAAGGCATAAAATAAACATAGCTGAAAGTTTTCTATAAATTATTGCTGTTAGAATTTCACCATGTACGTCAGGGTACTTTGGACAACACTGGGGATTCCCCAGTTGCTGGGTGACTTGAAATGTACAAAACGTCTTGGTTGCTAACTAATTAACATAATCTAGTGGCCTATTAAATCCTCCTCGTCTGTTCATATATTGTCTGTTAAAAAATAAAATTTGCGAAAAATGAAATTAGTATCATTACATAGCAAACAAACAAGCAAATTTATCAGCGGTCAACAAACAAAATAAATAAATTGGATAACTACATGTTAGAAAACCAGTCATTGGGTCTAGAGATGGATATGAAAACAAACACACTGGATAGGTTTTGCACTGGCCTGATAAACCATGATGGACCAGTGCTACACCTTATGTTCTATGTTCACTGATTTTTGAGTGACAAATTTGTTTGCTTGAGAGTAGAAGAAAGAAGGGTGGTGGTGGTGTGGTTATTTCCAATCTTTTCCTTCAAAGGGGATAATTATTTATAGGAAGGGCTATTATTTTAGTATATTATTACAAAGCCTTGTAGTGTTTGTAGGAGTACATGTAAGCATGCATGTTATCTACAAACTTGACCTTTGCTGTTTCTTTACCTGTATTTGTTGGACCTCTTTATACTGACTTGGCTCGAATTACACGCACCAGCCACATGCTTACCCTGAAAACGTTTTAAAATTATTAGCCCTTGTATTGAAGCACGGGTTTTGTGCAACACAAAGTCCACACATGGTCATAAATTTACTGAGTGTCTGTAGAGTTAATCTTAGTGTTAAAAGATTAAAGTCTGTTCCAGTCCAATTAAGGGATCAGAAGAACCAGGTGCTCTTCATTGCCTGCGCTTAACTCAGGTTTCCATGGAATAAAGTGACTAGTATTATTGCTCATCCCTTTGGATAGGATGCTAGTCCATTACAGGTAACTCCCCAGCACTTTTGTCAGGTTACACCAACAATGTACTTGACTGGCACCCATTTGTTCTTCTGGGTGGAGAGAGGCACCATGAGAGTAATTAAGTGTCTTGCCCAAGAGCACAACAAAAAGACCTTAGCCAGGCTTGAACCTGGACCGCTTAATCCAGAGTCCAACACACTAACGGCCATTACACCACCACTAGAATAAGCATAAACTAGGTTGAGCCAGCTACTGTTCAGTGTCAATTCAAATTTAGCCAACTATTTCTTCCACAGATCGTGGCACAAAATAAGTCTTAATGGCAGTGCATTAACCTAACCTTAGTTGAATCAAAATCAGAAAATCCCATCATTTTCATCATGGCTTCCTCATCTTCATTAGCAACCTCCTCACCATCTGAAGAAAATGTAATAATTCTAATTATTAATAAATTAATAATAATAATAATTAGTAAAAATCTACTAGTATACTAATGCAAATGAGACAATCTGATTGGCTGAGCTACTTGTACACTATCAGCCATTAGTGTGCAGTGGCTGGAGGTCGTCACAAAATTGCGGTTTCTTTTCGTTTCTACGAAGTTTCGGTGGATGATTTAGAGTTAATACTAGACAATTGTTATGATTTTTACTAAAACAATAATAGATTATTCGCTCTCAATTTCTATGATGTGATAGTTGATTCGGCCTACGGCCTCATCAACTATCACATCATAGAAATCTCGAGCTCATAATCTAATAATAATTAATTAGTAATCTGAATAAACAGGAAATTTATTATAATATTATTTTTTTTATAAACAGGAAATTATTGTTATTAATAAATTTATTGTTTCATCCGCAGTTCATGATTGTATGATTATTTCATATATTCATAATTTCATTAAATCATCATCTATGGGTACATTTCATTTTGTTTTGTTTGCATTATTTAATGAAGCTTTACATAGTGTATTATTTATTTAGTGACTCACATACCTGCAGTGCCTTCAGTTCCACTTGGATTTTCTGTTTTTAAAGTGTTGTCATCTGATTTCTTCTTGTCTGGAGATCTGTTTAATATGAAGGAAAAGAAGAAGAACACTATAAATAGATTGAGTTGCATCACTGAATTGGAGGCAGGTTCCTTACAACCTTACCATTGACACTTTTTTGTTAAAAAGATTCACTTTCCTCAACATTTAGGTATAAACTTTAAAACATAAACAAAGGCGACTGAAAGGCCAACAAAACCACACATTAGAAAGTGAGAGAAAAAGGAATTTATATTCAATTGTTAACTTGCACCTCTGTTTACGTAGTACATGTATATTTGTTTTAATAAAGGCTATTATTATTAATATTAAACCAAGAATGCCCCCCCCCCCCCCCTCCTGTGTTTTTCTCATTAAAAAATTATGTCAACATTTTGATTTGAGTGCATGCCTCAAAGTAGAATGGAATGTTAGTTACAATGTTGCAAGCTAGACAGTTTGGCTGTAATCTGTCGAGATACATGTAACTGCCAGAAATACTGTAGGCATCGTGGGGTTAGATTGCCATTTTTGGAAACAAAACAAAAAACAGGAGTCAATGTGTTATTAAATCATATAGTCTAAATGCTATGTTATGTCTAAGATCGAATGGGTATCCTGACGTTCTGTTTAAGAAGTGCCTTAAGAACAAAAGCAAAGCGAGACCAATGGAAGGGCGTGCTGGAATAAGGGCATAACAACAATAGAATTCTATTGTTAATTATGCCCTTATTCCAGCATGCAAGAACGACCACTACATACGTAAGAGGTGCCAACAAATTTTTCACTGTGATGAAGGTGGACAGAAGCCACCGAAAATTTACTAGTATTAACCAAAACAGATCGGTTAAAAAAATATAATTTATATATTTAAAAAAAATGTTTAGTCATAGTAAGTTGCAGTTAAGAACAGATTTGTTAATCACTCACTTTGAGTGTGACCCACGAGAGCGTCTAGGTGATGATGACCTGTTATGAATGAGAAAACAACAAGATTAAACCTAGAGAAGCAAAATGCCTACATGTACATGAATGTAGTATATTGTCAATTTTTGGAACAGAAAAAATTCCCAGAATAAATCACTAACCAGTGCACAAGACAATGTTGATAAAACCAATTATAGGCTAAACACTTCAAACAACGATTTATCAAGTGGATAGCATCATCCATACTTTGAACTGGTATATGTTGATCAGGTTAATGATTCTCACAACTGGCTGGCTTCAGTCTGTGACATCATAGTAAATGATCAATGCTTCGGATAATGAAATGTTTTGAGAATAGTTCCTCTCAGTAACCAAGCAGACAGCTTTTCCAAATAATGTGGTAACAGGGACAGTGGAGGGGCACAGTTTCCGGAGTTCAAGAACACCGTAATTTAACCATCTCCTAAGATCTCTCCTCCACAGATGTCAAGCTTTTCAGCCCTACCCCCTCTCCTTTTGCACTTAATTATGCTCTGCTGTCCCTCACAGCCCTAGCTCACCTTGATCTCCTTCTCCTTGGAGATTGTGATCTAAGACAACAAAATGATTGGAAATTATCATAAGTCACTTGCTGAGTCTTGCCTTTGTAAAATTAATATATCTTATCCAAGCACAAGGGCCATACAAGCTTACGCCAAAAGAATGAAAGCGAGGCCTAAGGGCCACAAGATTTCCTGTGAAATTTAAAAGACTGAAAACATAGCTGAAGAAACAACATCGATTGACTTAGAGGTTGCAAAAATTACCTTTCTGAAAATCACTTTGGTGAGAGAGCCTCCTGGCTTTAAATATTATTATTATTATTAAAAAGCAATGCTTAAATCTATGCCTGACAGCTACTTTTCGGTTGATATTAACTTATTTGTTGCCATACCTTGCCTTGTCAAATATCTCTAAAGATATACCTCATTTATTTCATGACTAAATATAAAATTAGCTTGAGTGAACAGACATCTTTCTTTCTGCAGACACATACATGCACAAGAAAGCAATGTCAAGGAAAATAAATTATTACCTTCTGTATCTTCTTGGGGAAGGAGATCTGAAACAAAAAAGGGAGAACACTTTTATCAACATAAATATTACAGAAACCTTTATGTTACAATGGTAATCATATCAATAACAAAATTATGGTTTCTGATTGGTTTTCTACATGCCCATAACCCTATTAAAGCTGTTCAAGTTCAACTTTTTGAAATTGGACGCCTATGCCACTCGGGCACTTAAATAAGTTATTAGAGAGTTTTAGATTGAGGTTTGTTTTTTTATACTTCTGACCGCAAACCTCTAGGCATCACGTGACCAGACTCCTGAGGTCACGTTTGTCGTTTGCCGTTCACGTTTGAGCCGCTTGAAAAGGAGAGTTTCCCGTAAGTCGATTCCCTCAGCGTTTTTCTGCAGGTAAATCTAAAACTTCTAACTTCTGACCACAAACTGCTACCCGCGGTTTGAGGTTTGCCGTTAACTAACCAAGCGTGGATCTAAAACTCTCTATTTCTTTCTATTTCCCTACTGTTTGTAAGACTGATGGTCACTGACTCTTTGACTAAAAAAGGTTCTCTAACCTCCAATTTTGTTATTGATACAATAATTATTAATTGATAATTACATTTTGTAGACCTTGTGTTGTACAATTCATGGAGTAATGCACCCATAATAATTATTTGAAATCACTTGCCCGATTACTCCCTTCATTGTAATTGACCATGGCCGCTGAGTCCATGTCAACCTATTCTGAAATATAATGTTACAAGTTGAACTTTATATAAATACTGCACCTTGATAAAGATCGATGTCTTCGTCGTTTTGGTGACCTTGATCTACTTCTTCTGCGATCTAAAAACAAGCAAAAATGATGACAATAATAAACAAGAGAGGATGATCTATGAAAGAGAAGCATTCTTCCGTGCATGGGTCTCTTCCAATGATAATTTGTTGAAATATATTTTTAATTTTCAGTCCATAGCTGAGCTATTTTAAGAGCGTTACCTGATTGGTCAGTTTGAGTAATCGACAAGGAGCCTCGATCAGAAGGAAATAAAAATACTTGTAACTTTCACAGCATGATGTGAAACTATTAATAGATTTCAAAAACTTATCATGGAGCAAGGTTTCTGAATAATATAATGTCTGAATGGAAAGTTTAGACTTAACGAAGGTAGAAAATCAGGATAAATTCCAGATAATCAAAGCAAACAGCCGAAGCAAACACTGGCGTGACAAGACATGACACGCATGAGTTTCCGCAGTTTCCCAGCCGAGACGAGCTCCTGAAAAACGGGAGGGGGGACCAAATGGACGAACAAATTCTCAAAAAATCCTGGCTGTGCAAAAGATTAGGGGTTGCGTTCTCCTAAGTTGAACGCAATATTATTATTACAGCTAGATGAGTAAAAGCTTATGGTACATCATCCTTGGAGACCCAGGGTCAGTTAGTGGGGGTGAGCGAAAAAAAATCACTAACTGTCCTGGATCACTGAAGGTGATCTAAAGATGGCGGGTTTTAATAAAAGAGGGTTCAGATTTTTTCTTCAAAGGAGCCGCCAAAAAATCAAGCCCTCGGATATTTTTTCAATGGTGCCGCCAAAAAAAATCAACCATTCCGATTTTTTTCTTCAAAGGGCGCCAATAAAAATTTAAGGAGTCGGATTCCTGCCATCCTTTGGGGGGTGCGGAATAAAACATGGAATGTCCCAGCTTATACATATCATACACCATGCCATATGCATATCATGTACATGACAAAACTTACCACCATCTTTCCTTCTTTCCTTAGACCTTGAACGGCTACGTCTACGTTCTGTGAAAGCTAACAATGTATAATGCGGCATATTTTAAATTAAGACAATGAAAAACGTTTACGGGAACCACGTAACTTTTAAAAATTCATAAGCAAATTATTTGCTTACATCAAAGCAGATCAAAGTCATTTGCTTATACTTTTAATAGCTTACCTCTGCCATGAGGAGAGCGGCTACGACTTCTACTTCTTGGCATTTCTTTAGCTATTTTCTTAAAGTAACTGTCATAAGCGTGTTTTAAATCTAACCTGGGAGAAAATCGAAGTTCTTTAAAGATTAAAACGTGTGGAAAGTTGTACTTGTAGAAAGGGTCGTAGAAAGGATATGAACGAACTCCTTCCCAATCCCCTTGCGAAGAGTCAGCGCATGACCTTAT